>CAJNIZ010046727.1:13999-26379 GCA_905231905.1 Symbiodinium pilosum
AATAGTAATAATAGCAATAATAGTACTTGTATAAACCCAGAACCCATGTCCAGCTTGGTACGTCCACACCGCACCCACAACCTTCCGGAACTCAGGGGTATGTACTTGAACCCCAAAAGTATCTAAAACAATAGCCTGTAAGGCTATCATTAGAGGTTTAGGTTGGGTACTGCTCCCCCTCACTAACAGTTGGAAAATAAATGAACCATGGTTATCTATAGCCCTTAATAGGACCCCTAATATAGACTGTTACTGGGTGGGGGCAGTACCCAAGGTTTAGGGCTATGATTCTACATACTTTTGGGTTCAGGTAGGGAGGATAAGGAGAGCAGGAAGGTGCCTATTTCGGGCTTTCGCAGTGTAGGGATGACGTTGGGTTTACCCGAACCCCAAAAGTATGTAGAATAATGGCCTTTTTGGCTATCCTTAGGGGTTTTGGGCTATTATGTTACCTACTTTTGGGGTTTAGGCAAGGTGTAGGTTAAGGGGCCTTACATCTTACGCCCTAAGCCCTAAGCCTCGCAATCCTTGCAGTTTATTTTGGGTTTATAAACCCTGTGTTTATACTGCCTGGGTTCCTAAACCCTACAGTAAGGGTCAAGCCAAATATCCCACAAAGCCGCAACTCCAAATTCATTAGCTCAAGGTCCCACACCCTTGCGACCTAAACACCTTGGAGCCCTACCGCCCCAAACCCCTGCAACATCTACAGCCTCAGCCTAAACGCTAAGCCTAAGGGTCCAGGTACCCAAACGTCGGGATTTTAAGTACCGACAAACATTCAGATAGTACTATTTTGGGATTAATAACCCTAATTAAACCGTTAGGCCCTCAACCCTTGAACCTTCAGCACCTAAACCCTGGAGTTTCGGGCCCTGAGCCCGAAGCCCGGGGCTCAACAGCTTTGTCAGGTCGTGGCTGCAGAGGCTGGGCAGGGTTTTGAGGGATGTGGAGTTCAGGGTTTGCCTGGACGGTAGATGTCTTTCCTTTGTTGGGGTCTCGCCTTTATCTTTGTGAGCTATACCCACAAAATCCGAGAAAGGTAAGACATCCAGCGCCAAGGTAGGCTTGGGATTTAGCTTTTATTTGGGCCTGGGGTTTGAGGAGTACAGGGTCTAACGATATTTCGAGCTTTGTTTGGATTTCTGGGTTGGGCTTCTGCAGTTATTGGTGCAGGGTTGAGCTGCCGACGTTTACAGGGCGGTGCCGCCAGCTGCAAGTTTGCTGTCGAAAATTAAAGGCAAAACCCTTAATCCCAAACCTCGCACAATCCGTAGCCTGACCCGAAAATCCCTGAAGCACCGAGCCCATATGGTTTGTGTTGAATATAGGCTCCCAAGTGCCCGTTTCCCGTAGAGCCCAATAAGAAACAGGAAGTTATTACTTTAAGCCTAAACCGTAGATTTTAAAACATTAAACCACAGTTTCCCACCTCAGGTGCATCCGGGCTCCAAACCAGAAAGCCTTCGACGACTCTCAAAAACGTTGGAGTTGGCGCTCGATGCGTGACCTTGCTTCATTCTTGGGGGGTTTAGTTAGTGGTGTATGGGATTCTTTGGGGTTCAGTGGTGTATAGGGTTCTTCGGGGTTTAGTGGTGTGGGCCCCTCTAAAAGACTAATTATAAGGAGGGTTGGTGGCTTTGAGTGGTTGACCCAGAGGCTCCAAGTACAAATAGGCTGTAATTTGTCCCCAAAATTAGGCATCCTAAGCGGATGTCTTCGGCCAACAGAATCGGATTCAGGCGTGGAGGTTTAAGGGCCTGTTTGGTTAGCAGTTTCCCAACGGGTCCGTTGCTAAGTCTTCTGTGTTTAGGGTTTGAGGGATCTTGGCAGTTGGACCCACAAATGTAAGAAATGGTCTTGAAGCACCAAGCAGCCCTTATGCCGTGCAGAATCTCTAAAGCAGACAGCCCCCCAAAAAATCCAGCCCCAAAACGGAGGTCCCCCCTGGCTACTAGTTACAAGCTGGGCTATAGGTGGCTGGTTATAATGGCGGATAAATGAGGTCATAAGTCCTAAAAGTTCTAGTTATGGGATGAATACGTATAGTTACCCCAAACCCCTAAGCCCTACCCTGTACGTAAGCCCAAGCCCAAGCCGTAAGCCCTAAAACCTTCTTTGGCAGTTCCCACGCATCGGGAGGGACCCCATTATTACATAGACCATACAATAATTCAAATCAAATCCTTCTTATGGGTACCCGAAACAAGTGACCAGAATTTCGGAAACTCTTGTTTACGGCATGGCATGCCCTAAGGGTCCAAGTACCTACCTGGGGCGGAGGGCTTCCTAGGGAGTATATGAGCTCTAGTCTAAACTCCTTAAAGCGGGGTTATATAGGGGATTATATAGGAGGACTACTATAGGGGTTATTAAGGGCGATACTAGGAGTTTAGACTATGGCTCATATAGGGGTTTAGGGCTTAGGGCCCAAAACCCTTGACAACAGCCCAAAATGCCATTATCTTACGTACTTCTGGGGTTCAGGTAATGAATAATCACCTACTTACCCAAAACCAATATTATAATTACTATTACTCAAAACCCAAGTACCAATTATTGGGTACATGGACCCTAAACCCTAAATCCCAGATACCCTTATATACCCCCTCCAAAGGCACCCAATAATGTCAAGAGTAACTTGATCTCGGAAAGTAGGCTTGCAGATGTTACACTTGAAGCGTGTTCATGCTCCGTGTTGGCTCAAAAAGCTCTACGAAACCCTAAACTGGGATGCTGTTAAGGAACTCTATTTCAATTACTTTATTGAGGAAACCCTATAATTTTCGTTATAGATACATATACCCATCATGGTAACTTAAGTTCCGTAACAGCAACCCCGTAAACCCTAAACCTCAGCGAAAAGGCAGGATAGAACTCAAAAAGGGCGGGCACCCGGGCTCCAGATTAAGAAGCCCCAAACCCTAACCCTAAGAGTTTAAGGTTGAGGCTGCCCCAGGGGTCCAAATAGCCCACCGCAGGTACTATTTGTAGACGTTATGATTCATGGACATGGGCCCTAGAGTGTGTACATGAATACTTCAAGATTCCGATTGCAAGTGTAGATGTTGAAGGCTTTCTTTTCAAATTTATACGCAAGGAGGGTCCGGTTGGCATCACTGTTGTGCTGGTTATCCGCAACTAAACCCTAAACCCTTAACCTAGGTTGCGGGATCTTGACAAATTACTTCCTAGAGGATCCTAAATGCGAGTTGCACGAGTCTCCTGGTATTACTCTGTATGTTCCCGGGGGGTCCCTGGGGTACCTGTCTTTAGACCTACCCGGAATGCCTTTTCTTTTTCGCCTTGATGCTGAGCCCGCCTTGGACGGCGGGTTGATCCTGTGGGTTTGTGAGTTTAGGGTTTATAGGGTTTAGGGGTATAGGGTTTAGGGTTTAGGGTTTCTGTGTTGACCTTCGTGGCAGGGTAGCTTCCACTGAGGTTTGTGTTCATTGATGACAACAGCTTCGTGACTTGCCAGAGGATTCTGACACCCCAGGGTTTAGGGGTTTTGACCTCGGGTTTCTGAAGTCTCCTTAGGAATGATTCTCAGTTTCTATTCTAGTAGAACTATAACCCTAAGGAATCATTGAAAGTAGTACTTTTATTATAGGTCTAAGGCGACTACAGGTTTAGGGTTTACCCAGGGTTCAGGGGTTTAGCCCATCGGGCCACGGTACGTGCTTTTGTGTCCAGATGGGTTCCAGAACAGACGCGTCATCCTAGCTGCGTAATCGGACCCTTCACGACAATGATTCTTCATCACTGCTGGTGCAGAAAACACCCGCATGATCTACTAGAGTAGCGCAGTTCTCAAGGGTTAGGAAGATAGGGTCATGCAGAATTTTGACCTTCAAATGACCTAATGAGGTCCCCACATGTCAGAGTCATTAAAGCGTCTACATGAAATCCAAATCCTGAATCCCAAGCTTGTACCCCAAACTCTAGCCACTGTTATTTGAAGATTGCGGCCGCTGATGTAGAACGGCTACTGCCTGCTTGTTTGCGTTGGTGATCTCATCCTGGTTATGTTCAGGTGCAGCGGCAAAGATGTAGGACTTACAGGTCCTAATATCTATCCTTTCGCGTTCAGGGCCTAGGGTTCAGGGCTCAGGTTTTTACGGTGTAGGATGCTTCAGATTTACCCACTGACCATTGGACCATTGCTCAGGCACCGTGCTTTGCTGCTCCAGCGTCCTGCAGGAGTAGAGGTTGTCAAGGCGCTTGCCCCCCAAAACAGGGGGCCTTCTACCGCGAATGAACAGGGATCAGAGGTTATCAAGGAGTTTCCCCAAAAAAGAGGTTTCCGATATTCAAACTCGTCTGGGGATGATGAGTCTTGGGCTCCTTACGGGTACGAAGCCGGACATTTTGAGAGACTGCAGTCTGATCCTGGCATTTACACTGAGGAAATTGCTGACGTCCGCCATTCCCTGCCGGAGGTCTACACCATCCACGTACCAGGAGCCAAAGCCTTAAACCCCAAACCCCAAACTCTAGAGCTTCAGCTATGGTATAGGCCCTGAGGGTCCACTGAGGGGCGTAACCGCTCTGGGTCACAAGAAGCTACTATGTGGGTAGCAGGAGCAGCAGGGAAGGTAGCGGCAGGGTATAACAATTTGTCGTCAAGACATGCGCGCTGAAGTCAATGTGGCAAAGCTCTAACTCCACACGTCATGGATTCCCAAGCTACTAACGCCGACCCTCCAACTACCTTCTGTTATGGCCTAGGTTTTGCTTTTGGTGGGCCAAGAACCGGAATTACGTAGGTATGGGGCAGTGTCTTGGAAGGTAGAACTCAGCTGCGACGTTTTGAGCCCGAACCCCTTTGACACAACGCCCCAACTCCTCACTTGCCAAATCCCTAGCCGAGTCTGCAGGCTCAACCAAAGGCCTTACCTGAATCTCCAATGTATATAAGATACTGGCCCTCTGGGCTGCTTTTAAATGTTGTTGGCCGTTAGTTTACCTACTTTGGGGGTTCAGGTAAACCCTAAATGGGTAACCTTCTAAGGGTCCAAGGACCCAAATAATAGGGTTTTAGGTCCCTAATACCCCATTAATTGAGTCATTGGACCCTGAAAGACCCTGAACTCACATTCTTTTCGAGAAAAGGAGATGCGGAAACCTTTGCGGGTGCTCTCCGGCACTGGTGGGTCCTTCGCATTGAAAGTTCCGCTGCGGGTATTTGGATAGTTCAAAGAATCAGGGTCCTGCTTGGGTATCCCTAGTGAGTAGGTGCCGTAATAGAATCTATTGTTAAACGGGGCCCATTTTTTTTAGAACAACCCATTTCTCAAAATAAGCCTCTTCTGTCCAATTTAGCTTAACCCCATGCAGCCTCTTGTCCGGATTGCTTTTCTGGTCTGAAAGTCCGAAACCAAGGGTTTAGGGTTTAGGGTTTAGGGAAGGTGGACTAAAATTGATGACACTAGCCAAGTAGCTCATGCACCAAGCCAGAGGGTCCAAGTACCCAAACTAGGTACTTGGGTTTAGGGTAATAGTAATGATAGTACAAGTTTTGGGTAAGTATATGATTATTAGGTACTTGGACCTTCAGGGCAAGTACAACTTTAACTTACGCATCCTACGTCAGCTAGAGGTTGCAAGGCTCCCCTGAGCCCATGTACCCAAATAGTACATTTTTGCGGTCCAAGGTGTTCATTTCGGGACCCCTTCTAAATTTGCTTAAAAGTTCATACCCCCAAAGGATCCGAATAGCCCAGAGGACATACTTTTGACAAACATCAGTGCCCAAAGTAGGTATGTCTTACAGACTTAGTTTCCCATGGTGCGGATAAGACATCTGGACCCTCTGGGGCTGTACGTCGCCCGCCAACCTGATACAAGTTTAATTGGAGTTTAGGCTAAAACAGCCCTTCTCCTGAATGGCGAGTACTCAGTACTCAGCTGTTTCATGCAATGGTACTATGAAGGGTACATGTCCTCAATGCGTTTAGAACGTATTTAGAGGCTACTAGCCCAAACTATACCATACCACTAATTCCAGAGACCCTACTTTATGCTTTATAGTTAGATACCCAGGATCCTTTGGTTTTAGGATTTGAGGTTGAGGTTTGGGGAATTAGGGGGTGGAGGGTGTCAATACTTAGGGGGCCGATTAGGTGCTGGATGCGTTCGTCGGCAGGGCTCAGACAAAGGAGGACGCTCGTCGCACGGAAACCTGGCAGCCAGTTCTAAGAGGGCTTCGCACAGGGGACAGGTATGGTAGTTTCCCCAAACAGGGCGGCCCCCCAATGTAGACCCCCAAATATTCTAGTCCTCTTTACTGGGACCCCCTAGAAGGTACCCCTAATTTTGGGAACCCTCCCAAAAGTACTTGAATTTCTGAAAGAGGAGCCGTTGGGATCCGAAGGACTGGTTATTAGGAGATTATGGGCGTGGTCTTTTTCCACAGATTATATAGGGATTACATTGAGAAACTATCACAGTTGCATAACATATGCGTTTCTAAGGGGATTATGGGTGACTTCATGAGGGAAACTTCAGCGGTTCTTTGTAGCAGTACCCATACCGAATAGACTTGGGATACAAACAGGGTCCTATCCAGGTTTATAAAGATGTTGGTACTTTGTCACAGGGGTGTATGCCAGCTCGGACGTGGTTCTGGATAAGGTCCCCGGACATCATCACAGTACAAATATCCTATCCATAGACACCTCAAATATCCTGGAATAGTGGCCCATATGCACATGAATTTGGATGATTTTGGATGCTTGTTTATTTTGCGGGTAAGTCCCTTAAACCCTGAACCCTAAAACCCTGAACCCCTGAACCCCTGAACCCCTAAACCCTAGGTAGCCTGTCAAGTCGCAATCTGAAGTTGTAATCCCGAGAAATCTAAGGGTCCAAGGACCCAAAGAATAGGGTTTTAGGGCCCAAATACCAGTAATATTCTAGTACTTGGGCCCTAGAACCCCATTATTTGGGTCCCTGGACCCTTAGGAAAATCTAAGGAGCTTTATCGCAACAACGCAGCACGCCGCGCAGAGAAGGACATGCAAGACACTTCCCACATACGCCTCATCAGTTTAGGATTTCAGGTGTAGGGTTCAGCGGAGTTCGGGCCTGTGCCGAGAGCCCTTTGGGCTTCCATGTTTGTTCGGGAGACTGTTCATTCGACGGATCCCAAGACGGGCTTGATAAATCTGGCATTTTTCAGGGTTAAGGGCTTGGGGTTTAGGGGTTTAGGGTTTAGGGTTGTTGGGTTCAGCTTAGGTCTTATTCAATTTTCAACAAGGGCCTTGTTGATTGTGTGGCAGGCAAAATTGCCGGCAGCGCTGCTCCCAAAAGAAGGGCCCACTATAGGAACCATACTGAACCAGGAAGCCCGATGGAAGGACCCTGGTTTCATAGGGTTATGTGCTTCAGGACGCCCATGCAGATACCAAGGTTTGTATTCATATATATATATACATATACATGCATAGAGGCTCTCAGGGCCACGGACGATCAAAAGCCAAGATAGGCTGATTCATGCTCTTCCTTTTCAAGCGCGAGATGAAGGTTTCCAAAACTCAGGGGTGCATTTTTGGGGCTCCCTATTACAAGGATTCTCGTTTGTTGGGGTCGCAAGCTGAAGTGATGGAGCCCTCGTCGTGGATGCGGAGCAGTACTGTTGCCGTTTCTGCTGTGCCTCCTTTTCCTCTGCTTGGGGTACATGGTAAATCTTGGGTACTGCCCCCCCTCAGTAACAGTTGGATAATAATCCCCAGGACCAACTAAGATAGCGAGGCTAAAAATGCACTTGCTCACAACAAGTACTTCTCTGGGGTCTTTTTTGGGGATCCCATGTATGGAAACCCTCAAGGCTGTTCCGCCCCGCAATAGCTCGTCCTTGCACCTTTGACTGTTGACAACCTGAAAGCGCAGGCCCGAAGGCTTGTGGGTTAGGGCTTTGCGGCCGCCATTCAAATGTTCCAAAAACGTTCTGGGATATCTAGTAAAGCCTCGGACTGCAAAGGTTCAGGGAGTGTTGCCCAGCGGTTCCTAAGCAAAGTACGGGCATTTCTCACAAGCATCCTTAAAATTTAGGGCCTGCGGCACTGGCCGGCCTGGCCGCCGCCCCCTTGCCCACCCAGCTCTGTTACCTGGAATGTTTTTTTAGGTTTGAAGACCCTGTTCTCTCTAGCTAACTTGAAAGCGGCCAAAAATGGGGTCCCAATTGTGCAGCTGATGTTCCTGTACGAGGCGCGCGATTTTGTTTTCAGGGCCCTCAACCCCCGAACCCCAACATCCTGCACTTGAGCTGAGTTCTTACCAACGTCTAAACCCTAAACCTTACACCCTGAACCTCAAGCCCTGTGTCCTATACCCTAAACCCCTGAACCCTAAAACCCCAAAACCCTAAACCCCTGAACCCTAAAACCCTAAACCTTCAACCCTAAACCCTAAACCCTAAACCTCAAACCTGAGCCCTAAACCATAAAGCTTAAGCCCCTGAACCTAAATCCTGAGCTCGAGGAGCGGCACAGTTCTTTGGAGACTTTCGTGGAATCACTCCGGGCCTTTTGTCGGGATTTGGGTTTAGGGCTTAAGGTTGTTTAAGGTTGTTTAGGGCTTAGAGGTTTAGGGGTTAAGGTTGTTTAGGGTTTAAGGTTGTGTAGGGTTTGTAGGGTTTATGGGGTTTAAGGATTTAGGGGTTTAGGGTTCACGGGTGTAGGGGTTTAGGATCTAGGGGTTTACGGGCTTAGGGGTTTAGGGATTAGGGGTGTAAGGGGTTTAGGGTTTAGGGGTTTGGGGTTTACAACTTGGGTAAGCCTGCCCCAAGCATCCAAGTTCGGGTGTGGGGGTGAAGGGTGGAGATCTATAATGAGAGGATTCGGTAACCCCACCCCCTGAAAGAAGGTCCCTGGAAGACATGCTATAGGTTTGGTGTTTCCTATTTCGAGGGTTGGGGTTGCCAAAACCTTCTTCTCAGTGCAGGGCTCAGGAAACTTAAGCGTTTGGGCTTTAGAGTGTAAGGTCCCTAGCCCAAACTGGCATGGAACCGATAGATACCCCCTTTTGAAAGGACAGTGGTCTTTACAGGGGCTCCATCTTACTTGGGGCAGGTAGATTTGGAGTGAGGCTTCCAGAATCTTCTTGTGCCTGCTACCAAAAACCCTAAATCTTAAACCTTGTAGAGAACCGTATGCGCTCCTGTAAATTCTATGTTGGCCTAGCCTGCATATATTTAGGGAGAGGATGCTGGATCTTGCTGCAATGGGAATGATGAGTTTCCGAAAGCTATCCTTATGCGACCGATCCCAAAATGTCCTTGTAGTCATTCTATATCCCTAGGGCCTTTTAGGCTAGCCTTTTAGGATACCCCCATTTAAGCCCTACAGATATATGAGTAGTATCTTATTTGGGGAGACTATGGTACCCAATATAGAGTAAGATTATATCCTCCTTTTGGATATAGTATTTTCTATAGAGAATGTAATCTTACTAGATTAAACCACCCAAAAAAACACTACTCATTTAAGCCCTACAGATATATGAGGTTAGGTACATCAGCAGGTTTCTAGCGAGGTCCAGGCCTTGAATCCTAAGCCCTAAGGGTCCAGGTACCCAATAATCAGAAACTTGGTGTTTTGGTAATAGTAATTGTAGTATTGGTTTTGGGTGAGCATATGGATATTAAGTACTTAGACCCTTAGGGAAGCTTATAAACCTCAAGCTACAAACCCGAAGCCAGCTCTCAACTAAACCCGCTTAGCCTTACTAGAGTCAACAGTACACGTGACACACTATATAACCCAGAAATGTATATGCCCTAATATACCAGAGTAGTTTCGATTTTATTTTCCATTATCCTTATTTCCTCCTAAAGCCTGACAGCGCTAAATCTTTGAATCCAGAGCTCTACATAAACAAAATCCTAAGCCCCAACAGGTGGAAGAAAAGGCGGTACAAAAAAAAGGAACGAGAACCCCAAGAGTAGGTAAGATAATAGCCCCAAAGACCTAAATATAGAGCAAAAGGCCATTATCGTACATATTGTTGGGTTTAGGAATTTCCCTGCTGTTCCCACAGGTCTGCGTCGACGTGCGGGAGCCTCGAGATGACGACACGAGTCGCGTGAGCCAAATCTCGATGAGAGCCTCTTCTGAAGCGGCTTTAGGTTGCATAGCTCTTAGTCCCAAAGGGTCCATGTACCCAATAATTAGGTACTTGGGTTTTGGGTATTAGTAATTACAGTACAGGTATTGGGTAAGTATATGATTATTGGGTACTTGCACCCTTAGGGAGTGTTTTGGGGTATATGGGTGGTTGTCAAAATTATGGTCCCTTTTTGGATCCCTGTTATAATACGGCACCTAATATTTAGGGTACCCAAAAAGGGACCATGATTGTGAGAACCACCCATATAAGGCTTTATAGTTTTCTTTTGGCTTTATGGCATTCGAGTTATGATTAGGGGTTTGGGGCTGTATGGTTCTGGGTTTTGGTAGTTTTTTTGGGCTCAGGCCTTAAGGGTGGATAGGGCTTTGCGGTTCTACGGAGCTACTAACCCAAAGGGTCCATGTAGTTACATAGTCTGATCTAGGGCCCAAAGGTGTTGCCATGTACCTACTTCAGGGCCCGAGTATATACTATACAGCCACACGGACCCTTTGGGTCAGTCCTCCATAATCTTCTGATCCTGCACTCCCAGAATTGCATGCCATTATTGACTGTTTGAGGTTGTGCATCGGCAGTTCTAGAGGTAATCCTATTCATTCTCTAAACACGGGTACAGAAACCCAGGTTTTCGATGTTTTCCAATTCCAAGGGCATTCTACTCTAGTTCGGCTTTAGGGTCACGAGATTTCGCATTACTTTTGGCATATGAGCTAGAGTCTAAACTTCTTAAGGGGGGCTATGTAGGGGATTATGCAGAGGATGACTTTGGGGGTTATTAAGGGGGATCCTAATTAGGAGTTTAGGCTATGGCTCACATGTATTTTCTTATTTGCAGGGAGGCATCGGTTTGGCAATGGTGATTCAGTTTGGATTCTTTCCGAGGGCTGAGGCCTAAGGTTACCGAATCAAGTATGCCAAGAAGAAGGCAAAAATTCAACCGCAGCAAAGTAGGAAGAATTTTCATAGGATCTTTGCTGCTCTCTGGTTCATTTTCAAACCCTGCAGCAAGGGTGAAGATTGAGCCACCTACCGTTTGATCCCTTGTTTGCGGGCCAATGTCCCACATGCGGATGTGTACAAACCCTAAACCTTAAGCCCTCCAGGAGCCTTATCTTGGGAACCTTCAGATCCGTTTCACCCTAGACCCTCCAACTACCCTCTACAATGCTCTACTTTGAGGTCCGTTTTGTTTATAACCGACATAATAACTGTAGTTCTGGGGCTTATAATTAGGTTATAACTGCAGTTACTAAGTAGGTTATAAGTACAACGGACCTCCAAGTAACCATCCAGCAGAGTCCGTGAAGTTGTAATAAGGATCCCCGAAGGGTCCAAGTACCCAATTATCATTTGCTTACCTGAAACTCGCACTACAATGTTTACTCCCCAAATCCCAATCCAAATTATCTAGTTATTGGGTACTTGGACCCTTAGCGAAATCAGAATATGTATGTAACTGTTTTACGGCTGCCATGCGCTTCCCAGTTACTTTACAAAGCGTGCAAAGAGGCCTTTTTGGCGCGTAGGCGCAGTCGCCATATGTAACTGTTTAGGGTTTAGGGTTTAGGGTCATCTAGAGCATCCCACCCTGTAGCCTCCATTAAATGTACAGAGGGGTGTCTTGGATGAATCGTGAGATTCTCTACTCCACCTCTCCTATACTACCCCCTGAGTTCCCCCTTCATTCGGGTTTTTGGAGTTATAGCTAGGGTTACTTAAAGTCAACTCAGGGAGCATCGGGGGGGTTAGAAGAGGCAACCCCCTAATGATGCTCTTCTGAAGTGCATTTCTGTTCGGGTTCGATCACATGAGCTCGGAATGGACAGGTAAGCAAGGGTAGGGTGTAGTTATTGCCCTTAATCTCCATCGAATCCTTACAAAGCTACAAAATCCAATTTTTACTGAGGCCCCAAACCTACCTGGTAAAGGGGACTCCTGTTTCGAAAAATGCGAAGCGAGCTGTTGGAGAGGAACAAACCAGTTCAACACCACCCAGATGCGCTTCAATGAGCAGCAGGTGAAGCAACTCCGCTATTGATTTGTAGGGTTTCGGGTTTAGGGTTCAGGGTTTAGGGTTTAGGGTTCAGGGTTCAGCGTTTAGGGTTTAGGGTTTAGGGTTCAGCGTTTAGGGTTTAGGGTTCGGGGTTTAGGGTTTAGGGTTACGGGTTTGGAGGGCTTTTGGTACCCCCAACCCCAAAACTAGGAACTTATGATAATCATATGATTGCTATAGGGTCCTAAGTTTGGGG
>CAJNIZ010046728.1:0-39087 GCA_905231905.1 Symbiodinium pilosum
CGGTTTGTGGTGTTGGGATACTGGTCTCATGTTTTGGCGTTCGACAAACCGGGCTCTTCGAATCTGCAAACGACACAAGGATGCTGGCCCGAAGATCCAAACACGTTCAGTCACCCTAAACCTCAAGCCCTAAAGGAACCCATGCAACTCCCAGACGTCTGGAGGGAACTTTGGCTAAGCAACCTCTTTACGCTAAACCTTATAGCCTGCATTTGCCATGCGAGGGTCAGGATCACCCCATGCAGCAGCAGCTGCAGAAGTAAAAGTCCGTAGGGTTAAGCAAACAATTATAACCTAAGCTTTCAAACCTATAGCACCCCTTACGTAGATAGAATATGGAATTTTGGATGGAATCTTCCCAAGAGCCAGCTTTTGTCCATGGATGCCATGGGTTGGGAAATTTGAAGACTTGCATGGAAGGGCATAGCTAATTACTTTCACAAGCGAAAATGCAAAACCAAGCACAGACATGTATGCTTGGCTAGCATGCCAACAGATACGATGTTTTGCACGTACTTGCCGTTGAGTTGGGCCCAAGCACAGATCCGTCATCGTTCCTTACGACGAGTCTCGAAGGCAGAATTTCAGAGTGGGCTTTTGATTGAGTATTATTTATGGCCCCAGCTTCAATGCTAAGGGTTGAAAACTACAGGTTTCATTGTCGTTCAGGTTGTCCTACGTGGGCAAAGCCGAAGCAAGTGGCAACGAAGGTACGTTTGTTTGTTACCATGGCTGAAGAGAATTGTTTTTGAAGTATGTGCGTGGGCTTCCGCTTTCAGGGGGTTCTTTTGAGCTTGGTTGGTTTCAAGGTCTCGAAAAAGCAGAAGCGGGCACCATACCAGTCGAAATTGTACGACTAGAAAGCTTTTGCCGCCAGGCAACCCACAGTTCCATGGTTTGGATGTGAAAGCTTTGTATTTTCATTTGGAAATTCGTATTTGGTAATTTGAAGGAAACCGTACGAATCCACGTGAAGGACCCCATCTTGAGAAGTCATCGGATTTCGAGACATTCTTAACCTCCTTTGAAGGTGAATTGCGTTTATGCGGCATAATCATCCAAAGCGCTTCCCGGCTACGCCCCACACATCGTCCCATAGTACACATGACCACCATTTCATATGATGCGACCCCGAAACCCCAAAATGGCCATTATGTCCCAAATTACGAACATCCCGCACAGAATCAACAGATACTATACACATTCCCCAGCCCCAAACATGGATTTTGTGGGCTTACTCAGGCAACACGCCTCATTAATTTGTAAGGAGGGTCTAAAGTGGGGCCCGACAGTTTGGGTTTCCGGGGGTCATCCTGCCGCCAAGGTGTTCCCACCATGGCTTTGCGCGCAGCCCTCGTTGCGATTTTGCCAGCCTTGGCAGCGGCGGATGCTTGGACTGCAGGGATGAGACGATGCCATTTCCATACAACGCCCAATTATTGAACCTGTTTATGGTTGTGGGTATGGTGGCTTAAGCAGTGCGCGCATAAGAGTTCACGGGTAAAAATTTGGAGACTTGAATTTGTTGAAGCTAGTGCACGGCAGTATTCGGCATCACGTTTGCACCCTGGTTTGCGGATGTCGGAAGGCCCATACTCCTAGTGGTTCGTTCCAAGATTTTGATGTTCTTTTTACCGTCAGTACTGTTGAGATTGTCGGGTTTGTTGAAAATGTTTTTATGGGCTCATGAGTAACGTTTCATGAAGTAACTAGTTGCAACACAGCATTTATGCGTATTGGATATGGCCCAACCATCACTTTTAGCCACGTTTCCAGAGACAATGGCTTTGACGTCATGAGCGCGCGACGCGCTAATAGAACAAGCACCCCAGCCCCCAATGGAATTTTGGTACCTCCGTCCATGAAGCATTTGAGCTCGAGCCCATGACAAAAACATTGCCAAAAATGTCCTCAAATTGGACCCTTCAACACCTGCTGATAACCTTGATGTACCCAAAGATTCGATAAGGTCCCGCTTCTTGCAATAGACTGCCAAGCATCATCTATATAGACTCTATAGTTCAGGTCTTCGTGTTCTCTTCGAAAGGGTACTGTTGAAATGGGGGTTCCCAAAAAAGTTGCCCTGTAGGAACTTTTTGAAATATGCAAAGCTTGCAGTGAGGGTGTCATATTGGGAACTTTGACGAGTTAATTCAACAGGAACATTATCCCAAATGTGCTCCTCACATTGCGTAGCATGAGAGCTCCGAATGACCCCTGATACGCCAACAAATACTGGAGTTGTGGCCCTTTGGCATATGAGCCTACAACAGGTGTGATGCAGATCGAAAGCCAGAGGAAATTGCAGCTGTTTTGCCCATAACGCAATAAGTCCCACTTCCTCAGCTGCCTAATCCCAAATGTTCCGTGTTTACTGCCCTACATCTGCTTGAATGTCAAAAGCTTACTGCAGGAGAAATATGCTGTCATCGCAGCCGGCTCAGCAGGCAGGTTTGGGTATTTGGGGATGTGCCCAGCACTGCCCAATTGATTTGAATGAATATATTGGGAGAGTCATACTGCTAGTACATATCCGTGCAAAACAAAGTCCCAATTTGTCGGGCTCGCTGTTTTACGGGTTGACAGTCGTGGATCAAGGGCTCTAGAGTTGGAAGCGTTTGTTCCGAGGGTAACCCCTACTGTCAGATAGTTTAACAAATAGGATTTGTGAGTTGGGTGGTGAAGGCTGTTTTTGGGAAGTTTTATCTTTCATAGGTTTGGGCCCATAAGACAAGGTTTTACGTTTACCGTTTCGGGATTTAGTTCACAGGCCGGAGACAGTGCATGCAGGATGGGAAGAGCTACATGTGAAATCTACAAGTGGTGAGCAGATATGTAATTAATATCACACGTAATGGGAGCCCGGCCCCACATGTCAGTCGTTCAGATCACCAACTTGGCAATGACAAGCAAGATTGCCCACCCCGTAGCAGTCACATTCAGAACCCAACATATGGGCGTGTTTTCCCAAAGCTGTTGCAATACGCAGATGTTTGGGTCCAGTTGGATGTGCGGCGACACTATTCCACCTAAATCCTGCAAACCTGACGCTGTTCGGCAGGTTTGGCTTTGGGAGCTTTCCGCACTATAATCCTCACTGAGGGCCCTTCATCCCTGTGTACCCCTAGCCATCCTGGGTCCCTTGAGGCTCCTTATGTAAAGACCTGAATTCTCTGCGGGCCTTCCGCAGAAGTTGATCAAGAAGAATTGCATTGATAGGTTTGGGTCAGTATTTCCCGGCCTCCCTAAACAAATCTCGGTAACATTCCGTAACACAATGACGTTATTCTATCCCATGCCTCACACAGAAAACCATTTTGGTACAGAAAAGTTGTGCGTCAAAAACATATCCGTTATAAATATGGCAGTTTTCATCCCGTCGATCAAGCATAAAAACGCCATATACACGGAAACAGAAAAAACCGCATTCTGGCTTGTTGTTCTAGATAATCAGTGTTCTTTGTTTAAGTGTATTTCAAGAAGAACCCAGTATTAAACAGAAAACGGAAAGAGCGGGGATCACCCTTTTCCTTACTACGCCTTTGGTTTGTGTTTCTTCCATTTTTTGTTTCCCTCTTTTTCCTCTTGAGGCAACGAAGATGCACAGCAGGAAGAGACAAGAAAAGAGGAAGGAGGGAAGACGGATGGAAGACGCATGCCTCACAAAGAAGCCAAATAGATTTATGCGTTTCTTTTTTCGTAGACTGATCTAATCAGATGTAAATTTTCCAAAATATTGAAATAGAGTGTAATCGGAATTGGGCATTGTCGCTATTTGGTTGGTATTAGATCTTAATTGTGCAACTCACTGCTTTTAAGACTCGTAGTATATCTGACGGGTGGCTGGCTTTTTGATCAGGAGTGCGCGTAATTGTTTGTTCGAGGTTCGGCATTTGAAGCGCTTGACTCGATTAAAAAAAATGCGTTTTTAACACGTTTTAACCGTTTGAAAGGCGAAAACTGTTTCGAGCATCCCCACATTAAAACCGTTATTACGCAAGAACTGTAATGTTTCCCTTCCCCCCCAAATTGTTTTCCTTGCAGCATTGCAAATGCACTGCAAGAATATTGCAGTTTGGCACTGCAGGAGAAAATAATGTGGGGTTCGGCATCGCACGGGCTCGCAACAAAATAGCCGTTTTCCTTGAGCAACGATAAAACTGACAACTGTCATTTTGTTATGGAAGCATTGGGGGCCGAGCCCGTTTCTTCACAACAAACTGGCACGTGTTTATCCCACCGAAAAATCAAAATAACGCCATTTTGTCTCGGACAAAGTGTCGGACAAGAAAAGCTTTCCTCGAAATCAATTTGCGCATTTCCTCCCGAAAATCAAACAAAAAGGGCCAGCTTGTTATTGAACAGTTGTGGGAAGAGCCACTTTCCTCCGTGACAAAATCCATGACCAAGCAAAAGACCACCATTTTGTCGCGGAAGTGATGTTGGGCAGATGATAAAACGGTGTTCGTGTATCTCATCTATCAAACGCAAAAGCAAAAGGGTTGGGCCGAAGCTATTTGTCCGTGATGCAATGGCGTTCTTTTATCCCATCGGTCAAGCAGAAGAACACCATCATGTTATGTCTTCGTTCCCATCTCATTGAGGAGAAATGAGGAAAGGAAATTATCAACGAACAAAAATTGCAATCCACTTTGGACAACAATCATAGTCAAAAACAATGTATTTCAGCAAAAAACCGCGAATCAAGAATTTGTTCTCTCCCTACGTGCTGGCATTTGGTGTTTTGCTTTCCTCGTCCTTTCTCTTCGTTTTCTTCTCGGGAAGTGTTCTTGTCAGACACGGTTGCCCAAGGGTGCAAAGAAAAGGAGCTTCGTTTTCATCCGTTTATTTATGGTATTTCTGGTTTTTCATTTAAGGTAGTTAAGGAGATGATGGCCAAGAGCAAACAAAGTAACGCAACGACAACGCGATAAGAGTAGGTTCAAGCCCTGGCCACCTTTTACCGTTTTTCTTTCATTTATCATCTTATTTGTTGTGTTAGCTCGTTTTCTTCCAGTGGACATGAAACAGAACAACGAGAAAATGACATTGAAAAATCAGGCTGATGGATTGGAGCTGCATAAATTCACTTTTCGTTTGTTTACTTTCTAATCCTTTTCCTTTTAATGTCATCTCGAAAAAGATTTTTCAGTGTTTCCCAACAAGGTATGAAGATGATTGATTTGTACTGCGTCCTTTTTAGGAGCAATCTAAAACAACAAATGGGGAATCATGTGAGAAAGGGTCCTAAAACCCGTTGACGAAATTTAACGCCCTCTCTCCAAGGGCGCATGTACACAATACAACTGTGCAGAACAAGTACGATTGCCAACATCGCAAGTACCAACTTAATGCGTACATGAAGCATTTGTTTCTAGTTCTGAGTGCGCGTTTCCATTTTGTTGACCATCGTTGTTTCTGATGGCGCACCACCGGCTCTCAAATCGGCTTGGCCTTGCGTGGGTGTAAACTCGATTTGGATATGTGTCCAAACGACAAGTTTACCGTTCTCTAGAAGAAATCACACGCAAAGGTCTCTAGATCTGAATGTTATCCTGCCCAAAACACAACCCTGAATTTGAGCAGTGGCCCGAAGCCCCAAATCCATATCCTTATGAATGTAACAGCGTGGAGGCTTCATGAATTACCGCCACCAAGCTGATGCCTGCCACGCGTATCAGTTGATGCTGAATCTGGGCAGCTTTGGGCATGTGACTGCCGTGTAGTATACAACAGCACTAGAATTCCCAACCAGTAAGGTACTCGGAGTCATGCAAAATTATTTGTCTATTACAAACAGTATGGTCGCTAGCATCGCAGTTTTGCCAGTACCGCCGTTCACTGTTCGGTTGACAACTTTTTTTTTTGCCATACGCCACGTCGCACATGTTATGCGCCAAAGTGATTCGGTAAGAATCTTTTGCTACGTTTTTCAACACGTTGAGATCCACAAGCATCTGTGTGATTGTTACGCGGGAGCAATGCAGCTCCGGAAAGCAGCTTAGGAAGAGCGGTGTGCCAGCAGACAACATCATTCTCATGATGCAGGACATCATGCTGTCAAGTTGTTTTGCAGACCAGAGTCCGTTGTTCTTGTCCATGCGGTAAATAATTTCTCAGGGTCCATTGTTATTGTAGTGCCCTTGCGCTAATTTAGGTTTGCCAAGAAAGGCGTAGGATTTTCTCGCATCAAATGCGGACTCAAAGAGTAGAAGTGCTACGTTCAGATGGGTTTCTACCCCGATTCTACCTTAAGGTTATGCTTCTACACACCGGAATCCTTAACAAAATTATTGGGAGTTTTTGAGGTTGCCTTGTTCACTAGAGGTTGACATCATGTAGAAGAAGTGCAAGGCCCCAGGTTCCAAAGTTTCTATTTTGTTGGTGTTCCCTGCTAAGTACCCAAGTTATAGCTTAAAGCCCAAAGCCTTCCCGCCGAAACCCTGCAATTACAAAATCGGATCGCAAAAGATGGGTTCACAAATCAAAGTGGCCGCGCTTAGTTTCCATACTAACAAGCAAATATTGTACTGAATATAGGCCCATGCTCCCCAATTTTGCCACACTCACGGAGCCGTTTGAGGGAAATCGTACCGTAGAAGTCCAATGTCCCATGATGGCTTTCTGGCGGGAGGCAATTTGCAGGATATCAGGCATAGCGGGCCACTATGCATAGGATTTCCAGGGATATTCCTTCGGAGCCGAGCAGGACGATGTGGCGAAGAGCTCTGAGAACCCCTTCCCCGGCCAGTTGTTCAACAAGCCGGGCAATGATTCCCCTGATGCGCCTGGGACCGCAGGGTTGGGCTGGGCGGTTTAGGCTCGGAATGGTTTGGAATTTAAGATGTTTGGACCATAGGGTTCCATAGGGACCATAGGGTTAAGGCTTGGGACCGCAGCGGTAGTGTCATCGTTGAAATTCCCCTACCGCGTGAACTGTATAAAAATGCCCGGGGCTTTAACTTCATAAATAGTCATCCCTTGCGGTCACTATTGGGAGACCATTGGGTAAAGGTCACCACCTGTGGGTTTCAACCTGTCTGGTTTTACGGCTTGCAGAAGATACCGCAGAGTAAGATACCGGAGAGTTTAGATCATCTCGGAATGGAGGTTTGAGATTTTTTGGGTGTATAGAGGCTGGCAGTTTGAATGGACAAGGGTGACGGCCGCTGCTGCCAATGGATATGAGCTCGTTGGGCATTCTTCGCCGAATAGCAGTTGTGTTCACTGTCTTCGGGCTTTAGGCAATACAGCCCAGAGTGAAGTTTTTTTTTGGCATGTGACGTGCGACGCGCATTTCGGTTATTTAGTTTTTGTTCCGCATCCCGCGCCCCGCGCTTGGCAATTTTGTCTGTGACTCCATACCGTGACGCATCATCAACAATCTTTTGAGATGTTTTGGGTGAACATGTATAAGTTGCGTTTATTTGCATGGTTAGCGATTTCAGTTACACGTTTAACTAATGACAAGTTTTTATGCAAGCTGCAAGAAATGGAGCCAATTTGTTTCCAGCCACCTTAAGTCGTTGCTCAGATGGCGAGGGATGCAGTATTTTGGTGTCCTCACGCATTCAAGGAGCCTTTCTGTCCTAGCCTCTTTAGGTGGTTTTATTCCACCCTAGACCTCCCAAGTACCCTAAGATAGGGTCTATGTAGCTTCTTTTCGGGGATACCTAGGGTCTATAGAGGGTACTTGGGGGGTCTAGGCATTCATATTTGTCTGGAATCACTTCCTTGCCTTTTGCTTTGGAGGGTTGAGCCCTTTGATCTCAAATTCACCCCACAGCCGGCAAATTGGTAATCCCTAATGTGGAGTCCTGCCAGAGGTGTACAAGGGATGCAAAATCGACTACTCTGGAGACGCGCCTTGTGCTGCAAAGCGCGCTGCACTCGTAGAGCCTGGGTAGAGCGCCCGCAGGTTAGAGCATTATGATTGAGCCGTCCAGTGTCTGTAGATACATGGTAAAGCTTTTGCCATGCAGTCACCTAGCCACGCTGTAGATCAGTCAAAGAAAGGGCGGATTTTGAACAGGGTGTTGCAATGATTGATTGGGCACTGTAGCCAATTTACAGGTGTGCGGTGCGCGCGTTTGGCTGTGTTTGTTGTAGGTTTGCTAGCAGAACATGCGCATGGAAATGGTAGTGCGCGAACACTGCAGTATGTCGCCTATTGACTGTGTTTCTGGGATTTTGCCTAAAGCTGCTGGCTACCCTTTGCCCCGTGTAAAAAGAAGCGTAGATTAACATGTATCCAGACCTTAGATTGCGAAATCCAATAGCGAGCCGCAGTGCCAAAAGCACTCATCATTTGCATTTGGAGGTCGATCCATGCCTGCCGCCAAGGATCCAAATAGCCCACTGTAGGTAACATTCATAGATTTCAGGGCCCCATGTAGGTGTTATTTGTATACTTGGATCCGTAAGGTTCAGCTGCTAGTCAATGCCAAGTTGAGGCTTTTAAAACATTGCCGTAATCTGCTCAGTGATTGATCGTACGTGCAAGACGCCCAAGGTGTGTTTCTGAAGTGTGACCCCGATGGCCCCTGAACAGCCAATGTCAAGCCACCGGGAGAGTGGGTTGAGCTTGTTTTTTGGTCACCATGCTTCGTTGATGTTATTGGCCAAGTAAATGTGTTTTCAGAAGGTATACAGGGGATATCGAAAGAAGGGTTTTGCCGGTATGCTAATATTATCTGGGCCGTATTACACAGGGGACAGGAACCTTGAATTTCAGAGCCTTCCATGTTTTGCACAACTTGGAATCGCTTGAAACGCTTCAAGCTGCCCACGTACCCAAAGGACCTGCGTGATTGGTTGCATGCCCGAAACTTGAGCGGTGATTTAAAATCTGAGACGTTTTCTCACCATCTCTAGATATCATGGCATGACACCTTAACTCTTAAATTGAAGCCTTTATAGCCTGAAACCAAAAACTGAATAAACCCTAGCACCAAAAACGGAATAAGCCCTAAAACCAAAAACGGAATAAAGCCTAAAACCAAAAACAGAAAAAAATCAACACCAAGAACGGAATAAACACCAATCCCCAAACCTTAATCAAACCTGAAAGCTGAGCCGGGAACCCGCAGCCCAAAACATGGGAGCCTGAAGGTCAAGCATGAACCCGAAACCCTACCTGAGTAGTATTTTGTTTGGGGATACTATGGTACCCAATAATCTGGGGCTTAGGGCCCTATAATGGAGAATCAAATGGAAAAGAAAATGGAAAATGAAATGGAAACTGGGGTTATATAGAGGTTGTTTGTGTAGTATTTTATTTGGGGATACTGTGGTAACCAAATATAGAGTAAGATTATATCATCCTTTTGGGTAAAGTATTTTATATAAGGGATATGATCTTACAAGCTGAACCCCAAAAGTATATCCATCCCATTGGGGTAGTATTGGGGTTATGTAGGAGTAATATAGGGGTTATATGGGGTTCATATAGGATTTATATAGAGAGAATAGGTATTCAGAGTTTAGAGTTTAGGGTTTAGGGTATGTCCCATTGGGGCAACATCGGGGCTATCATTATAATCACCCAATAATGGGAATCAAATGGAAAACAACGTGGAACATGAAATGGACACTAGGGAATACATAAGTCTTAGATTGGGGTTATATTGGGGTTACATAGGATAATGGGAAAGAAAATGGAAACTACTATACTGGGTTGTATCGGCTTTTGGGCTGTTTTAGGGATTTTGTGCTATTGATCTACTGTTGGGGCCCGGGTAAACCTTAGACACCACCAAGCCCTCAACTTCTCAACTGGGAACCCAAGATTGTGACTGGCAAGCTGTTCATGGATGTCCTCACGGGCAACAGCCATAGTGCCAAGGGCAAGGCGCGCTTCAGGGCATGTATGTGTGTACCTGAACCCCAAAATTACGCAGAATGATGGCCTTTTGGTTCATTCTTGGGGTGGTTTGGGGGAATTACGGGCGCGTCGAGGATGTATCTGTGCCTGAGTATACTTAGATGATCCCACTACCCTTTGTTTCTATGTTCCTACTATTATGACCACCGGGAGGGCTCAATATGCATTTAGAGGTCCACGGTCCATTGTTTGTCAGAACCAACGTATAGCTAAACATGTATAACTCGGTGGTACGGCCCCTTTTTCTCCTAACGTGGTTGTAGGTGGGTTGAGGCCACAGTAAGTAGGGAATGAAATACAGACCCATGGACATCCAACCAGGGTGGAGCAGGGCACAAAAAAAAGGCAAGTTCTGGATACTCTTTCCGCGCAGTATTCATGGGCTTCTGGTGGGACACCTGTGTTTGTTTTGTTCGGACAGCTGCTGACGCGCCTTGTTGGTCCAAACGACCCTGAACTCAAAGCCGTTGAGTCCTTTTGTTGCGGGCGGGTTGCCTGCCGGTACCCAACTTGAGTCAGTTTATGCAACCGTTCCCTCCCGCGAGTTTCATTCCAGAAGATGTTTTTTTTTTACGCTGCTCCCCCCAACCAGGGAAGGGCCTTACCACAGCATGTAGCAGTGGTAGTAGAGTTGTTCAACTGCAATGGTTTTCTAACCGATTTGTTTTGTTCGTAGCTGCTTGTTTCGTCAGCGGATCGCTCTCAATGTAAACCCACGTCGTCTGGCAACATGAACAACTAACTCCCCAAAGCTGAAGCCTGACCCTCTAAAACTGCAGGCACAAGCTTAGAAAGGCCCAAGCATTCCGCACAACATATAACCCGAAATAGTCTGGCTTGCACAGGAAGTACCGCACGAAACGCAATAACTCCACAGGTTCTCAAGAGCGGACCCAGCGACACCGTCTTCGTCAACTTTGTGGACCATGGAGGCTCGGGAACATCATTGGAGTTTCAGAAGTCAGGCAGTGTTACACAGGAACGCATACGTAGTTCGTTTTGGGATTGAGTGTTTTGGGTAAGGGTAAGCAGACAGGAACTACAATGGAGCCGTTGGCTTTCCTAAGATTCTAGCATCGTAAAGTTTTGTAGGGAAGAATGATGCGGTTCCAGATGTGCTCATGATGACTCTCGGGCTTCTTACTGCGGGCACATGTTGTCGGCAGAGTGATGATTTTTTTTTTTTTTCGTGGTTTTGTGTTTTCTCTTGTGGCATGTGCCGGTGGGGGTGAGCGAGCACCACCCACGCAGCTTAAACGATATATCATGGTTGGCTCGAGGGGCAGTATTCGCCTTGCATGAATGACTTCACTTCGCCCATATCTCAGCCAAGGTTTCTTCCTGAGGGCTGTGGAGGGAAATCAAAGAAATCAAATTAAACCATACTCTCTAAACCTATCCCTGAACCCTACACCCTACTCCGTAGTGAATGAGTAAGCAAACATCCCCGAGCTCTTTACCCTCACTGTAAGCTGGAGCCCACTAGGCGCTACACTTGCCTATGGAACTAGGTAGTTACGAACATCAGCATCACATCCTGTAAGTAAGCCTCCAACGATATTGTTGCTTCAGGTGTCGTTCCCCGTTCCCTCCTATCTTGTCACTTCCATTTTGGGGCCCCGTTTCTTTGGCCAGTTGTTTTGTGCACGGTCCCCGTTTTGGCCCTGAGTTGAATCTGAATGTTGCCTGCACTCCTGGCAGGCACAGATTCGCACAAAACTTTTCACTCAAAACCCTAAACCCTAACCCTCAACCCCTAAACCCTAAACTCCCCAATCCCTAATCCCCTAAACTCCAAGCCCTAATCCCTAAACCCCAATCCCTAACCTGTTCAGCCTTTGGCCCGTCAACCCGGCTCTTCCAAACCACTTCCCACCGACCGGACATCACGCATTTTGACTTATGAGCTATCCTTGGGTAGTTCCATGTGAGCTATAGTATAAAGTCTTGAAAGGGGGTTATATAGGGGCTTATATAATCCCCTTTATCTAGGGTTTAGGGTTTATAGGGTCTAAACTCTTCAAAGAAGGATTATATAGGGGAACAAAGGGAAAGTATTTTCGTGGTTACTAAGGGGGATACTAGGAGTATAGACCATAGCTCATTTTGACTTATAAGCTCTAGAAAATTCTAGAACCCTGGTGTAGGGTTTAGGATTTAGGGTTTGGGACAAAGGGCTTGAGATTAAGGTCAAGATTCTACTAGTGGCTCCTATTTCGTGTTGCACCGCTCAAAACTATCAAAGGGTTACACGCAATTGAGGCCCTGGCATTATCGCGTTTCCCAACGGCCCGGTTCTCACGGTGAAGGCAACCGGCGTTGTTCGCACAGGGATTTGTCGGCTCATACGGGAAATGGCGAGGTGATACGTCGTATGATACATTTTCCTGACTGTTGTGGCCTCTTTTTTTGCTATTTGCAGTTCATGGTCTAGACTCTGTTTGGGTTTCCAGGGTTACTAGTCCTGTCCGAGGATGCTTTAGGACATCATGCAGGGACACGTATGGCCATAGCGTGGTTTAGGATGGGGATTTGCAAAATCAGGCGCCCCTTTCTTGTTGGCTTTGAGGTCAACAAGGGGGCCCCAAGATAGACCCCAAAATACTATAAGCCTCATTATGGGAACCCCCAAAATGGTATCCGTATAGGGGAACCCCATCAAATGCTGGGGGTCCTTGTACTACGTAGGTCATCAAAATGCAGAATTGGGTTGTGCGGATGAGTCCCGAGACTGGGTTAGGCATTTGGGATATTTATATTTCCCCTCATTCGTTTCATAGCAACCCTATATACTAACAATGTTCTAAGGGCTCCAAACGCCAACTAAGAAGACCGCTCTCGAGAAAGCTGGTCTACAGCGCAGGGCTCCTGTCGCTCTCCACCAGCTCCTGATGAGATGCTTTAAACTCCGGCCATGTCATCTCAACCTCTTGGATGAAACCTTCAGGGTCAGTGGAAACAAGTTTTATCATACACTGCTTTCAGCAAGCAGAAGCAAAGGTCTAGTTCGGTCCCACAACAACGGCAGGCTTCAGAAGATAGAGTAGGAGCAGTAATTAGTGGGTTTCGCAGAGTGCCCAAGGACATTAGCGAGCTCCGGTTTAGCACGCTCCCGACTGCCATTACTTTATGAAGAATTTTGAAGAAGACACTGAACATGAAAGCCCTCAAGTCGAACCCGACGCTTACCCCCGAAGCCCTCAATCTTTGGAATTGCAACCCGCTCCATGTAGCCGTGAAGACTTGCACCTCATGCGATTAAGGGCGTAGGTTTTGAGATTTGGGGCTTATAAACGGTGTGAACACACAGGAGCTGACCAAGACCCTGAAGACCATGCAGAGCAAGAACATGTTCAAGCAGATGGTCTTCTACATGGCGCACCTGTTGCAAAGGTTTTCATCACCGATGGGTCGGTGAGTTCTTCAGGTGTACCTACGCTTGTACAAATCGGTTAGTGCTGACAAACTATGGGAAGCCATTGTAGTTCAGCATGCAAATAAAAAAGAGAGCGGTTGTTCGGGTGCTGCGGATTGCACACATGACGGTTTTGTGCATTTTGTATCTTGGAGATCATCCGAAGACATAGGGATGCCACAACATTATATTATATTGTGCTATAGATGTATACAACCCTGTTCCTATACCGGTTGTTCCCATGCAACGGACTCCAGCTCCGCGTTATCGAAAGTCCGCTACGTACATTTTAACGTTCAAGCCTCAACACGAGTGTAGACCTCTGATTAATGGACCCCCTCCATTTAAGGAACTGTATATTATGATCCCTAGTACAATCCCCATGGAGGGCAGGGGGCTTGTTAATTAGGGGTCTACATGAATAGCCATGACACTACATTTAACCGAAGCTTTATTCTTCATTCTTTATCCTGGAGCTGTACTTGTAAGGAAGCACATCGATGTCATACCTTGCTCGCAGGCCGTCCTAACATCCCGGTCCTTCATCTAACTCCCAAGTATTTGGGGGAGGTTCTCGGAGTAATCCTTGAACAGTCCGGATGTTCGGACTTCAGAGCACTTTTTTTGTCACCGTTCTGTTTCTGTGCCCCAAATGCTGTTCCATTTTGAGGAAGGTGCCTCATGACCCAGAGAAAGTGCCCTCGAACCCAAACAACGTAGAACATGGCTTTGGGGGTTGTTTTTTGAAATGCAGCGTTTAGGTTTAGGGTTCAGGGCTTAGGGTGTGGGCTTTACTTGTAACAACCGTTTTATTGGTGCCACCTAAACAATACCCTTTTGTTTTCTACTTCAGCCTCCCGATCTTTTGGTTTTTGTCTCTGAACTTGTAGTAAAAGACCTTTATAATACCAAGGTTTCAGTTACGTATTGTTTGCCTCCCCTAGGCATCAGCCAAGCTGAGACCGTCACAGGTTGTAGTCAAGTTTCAGAAGCCCCTTTGGTGTGATTTCTGGGGTTTATGTCGGAGGGCAGCATTAAGGCCCCAACGGAACCTTCTGAGGAAGCATGCGAGAGTGGTTCCATGTTCCCCAAGCTCAAGAAGGCCGGGTGTTTCTCCTTGCGCGCAAACACCAGTCCAGGCTGACAGCTGTTGACATACGATTCGAATTCACAACAGGGGCGACAGCATGTTTTGGTCATTGGGCTGGCCGTACAGCTTGTTTTTGGCAAGCCTACTCTACAGTTCCTCGATGTTCTAACCATACGAGTTGTTTTTTTGGGTGCTTGTACGACTTGACTGAGTAAGCTTTGGTCTGACCCACAGTTCGACAGAAGATAGGCTGTTGTTGTTCTATGTTTCGGTTTTCGAAGTTCATGTACTCATAAAGTTCGGAATTGCGCATCAGTCGCCAAACACTAAACTGTTTTCCGGCAGCTCCAGTTTGTAGTTATCACATGTCACATGGGGTTTTATGTACTTTCGACCAATCTCTGCTTAGTTTGGAGGAGGGTACGGTTTTGGGGAAGTTTGTAGTTGGGCTTGCCATGCCAAGCTTCCTTCAGGGTGACATATTGTTTTGAGTTTGCCCGCATGTTTTGGAAACGGTCCATGTTATGGTGCAAGTTAGGCCCAGTGCGCCTCAACGGAGGGGTGCGTCGCCCTTGCGTAATTGCAACATGAATGACGGGAGTCAAAACAGCACAAAGCGGACATTTGTGCCGCCAAACTCTGGTAGTTCTTTGATTTGGACATTGTTACAGAGGTAGGCTCCTCCCATTTCGATGGTTGCATAGAGGCATTGTCAGCCATTAGACCGCGGCCAAGTATGCCTAGCCTTTGTGTGCGCCGTGCGCAGATGGCCTGAATGATTTTGCTTTCTCGTTATGAGGTGTTGATCTGGCATCTCGACTTAAACTGACATGCTTCCCGACCCCAGCACTTGAGCCAATATGATTTTCAGGACAGCAAGATCCTGGCTGTGACGGCTTCAAACGGGAAGGAGAGACTTGGGTCCAGCACGTGCAAACAGCTGAGTAAGGGGCGGAGGCATAGAAAGTTTGTCCTGGGATTGTTTCAAAGTTTTACCTGGATCCCAGAAGTAGATAAAATGATGGCCGCAAAACCCAACTATACCCAAAATGACAATTATTCTACGTCCTTTTGTGGCTCAAATAGAACGGGTTTCCTGGGGATGGCTGCGGAAAAAAAAACCACACAATCGCGGCCTGGAAGCCCGGAAGATGTTAGTTACCTACTTGGCTTGACATAGCCTAGGGCTACCTTTGTTGAGGGTCCTCATAGTAAGGATACTTGTGGGGAGGGGGGGGGTCTAAAACTGGGGTCCCCTTTTTGTGCAAACTACCTTGCTTGCTGGTGGTTAGTAGGGAATATCACGGGAAATAGCCCTTACATAGCCCTTATATGATACATGCCCGTAGTACCTACCTACCCCCAGTAAGACGTTGGCCCGCCTTTGAAAAGTGCTCTTTGAGCAGAGAAAAGGTAGAAGTGCCGGCTTTGTCGACCTTTGGGCAGCTTTGCCAACGGCTCAGAAAACGTTCCCTTAAACCCTAAACATGCAGCCCCAGGACTCAAACAGACAAGCGATCCTGCCACCTTTGAACCGGTGGTGTGCACCCAGCTGCGCTACACCACTGTCCGTGCTGCCACAAAACGTTCGTTGGAACCGACTCCAACCCGTCAACTCGAAAGCATAAACCATGTTCCTCGAACCACAGGAGTCCTCGTGGGGAACCTACTGCGGCAACGCGGCTTCAGTTCGGCCTTAGGATAATCACGAACCCTTTGATTCAGTTCTTTCCTGGTGTTCCATAGCCGGAATCTTTGGAAAGTGATTCGGGAAGTATTGGCCCTTGACAATTCGTATCCAAAAAATGCACCCCTACCCTATGTTGGATGCCGGTGCCATAGGGAGTAATGCGACGGAAAGCGTGGGGTTACGCCTAAAAGACAAAGACACAATCAGTTTTCGAATTTTCGTTGTTAATGCTAACGCCATGGAGAACCAATTGTGTTTGCCGCGCGCCACAGGATACCAAAATCAAACCCCTCAATAAGCGCCATGGTATCCTTCTCATGCAGTGCTTGCCTTCTAATAAGATGACGACCCACAGCCTTCAACTATGAACTTTCAATTCAGAACCATAAACCTGACGCCTAAACCGTTGAGATTGCCTCCAGCCTCACCTCGATGAACCAAAGGGATGGCGTTCTCGTCCGGCTGGAGTAGACGTAGGTTGAAAAGTATTGCTCCTAATAAGGGCCCTCAATTGAAGGGGGGTTCAGGGGCCCGTATGAGTACACGGTATACCAACCACCATTCGCGGGTCTTGAGCCTGTCTACCCTAAGTGTCCAGGTACATACTAATTTTTTGGGTAGTGGATCAAGATGTTGGCGTTTGAAGTTGTTATGCAGGGGGCTTGGGGAAGTATAGTTTATTTGGCACGTGGTACTTGGTTGTCTGACGCCCCAAGCCTCGTGGAAGGACAACCCATACCCACACTATTATTTGCAACACTTTATTTAGTTTACTTTCAAAGGGATCCTAAGATACGGTCTTTCCATGAGGGTAGCACCATCCGCAAAACCTGACTCGTTTTTGCAAGGCGATGCGGCCGTTGTGAAGGGCAAGAACGTGGGCTCCTGCTGCTCGCTTGCATGGGAGTTCTGAAAACAGGCCCTTTGCAATTCTTGGTGGGGTTCGTTGCGCGACCCTATGATCCTCATGTGTCGCTGGGGTCTCGTCTTACGTCAAGCCATATGCTTAAGAGTTGAAGCTTCTGAGCAGCTTCATTGCGGCCATGCCTTTTGAGACTGGTTGCTACATCGCTTGTAGCATCAGAGCTTGACTCTTTCATGTAACAGGCGCTTGGAGCTATGTCATGCTTCAGCGGGTCAGCAGCGGTCAGCAAGTAGAGGGCATGTTGACAGGCATTTGCAAAGCTGATTGCAGAGATTGCCTGCTGCACTTCGACCCTGCCAACCAGCAAATCAGCCCCCTTTGGGTAGAAAACCCCCTCGCAAGGACAAATCATAGCTTTGTCTACTTTATACGTACAGCTCCCTCGTAGCCATTCAGACAGCAACGGAGAGGAATGCTTGTTTTCCTCGAACGCCTACCTGGCTTCCCCGTTTTCGGGCCTAGGGTGTCATGGAGTCATGGGTGCCTGTTGGAGGTCCCGCACTTGTTCTGGGAGTCTACACGGAAACCTACTTGTGACTGATAGAGCTTCCAACTACAAAACGGTCAACTTCACAACAGTAATTACGGCTCTCGAAGTCCTGACTCAAAACCCTTATCACCAAAGTTCGGTAGGTCGTCAGGCCCGTGGCTATATGGGCAATCGCTCACATCATTGCAGGATGCTCCCATCTCCTGCCAGGTGCCAGCACTCAGACCCTAAACCCAATACCTAGAGGTTGGACTTCCTGCCTTCCATGGACACCCGAAGAGTTCACGCATCGGCTGAGGCTTGGGAGACCTTTTCTCCGTGAACTGGATGGAGGACGGCCTTTGCGCGTTTGATGCACTGGGCCTTGGGGAATCAATGCAAGCTTTGAATACTGGTTTGCACAGAATTTGTTACCGCTATCATGCAAACTCTCGAGAGGTTTGCGAGGGGCACAGTAGGAAGATTCATGAGAATGTTTTTTGGGGACGGGCAAGATATGGGAGTTTCTCAAACTACCCCTATCGGCGTATGTAGTTCCTTCCAATATATCCCCTGAGCGTTTATACACAAGACGCTTGTATGAGCCAGGACGACGATCTCGGCAAGTTTTCCTCCGAGACCTTCTCGACCCAAATCGCAAAGGCAACCTGTCACCTTTGCGACTGCCTTGGAGCCCACAATTGGAAGTTGCTGGATCAGTTTTAGTTTGCTGTTGTCAAGAATCGAAGGCTCTTGAATTTGACCCGCCATTGCATTGGCAAGCTGCTAGACAGCATGGACCCTGCATGAAGCGACTCATGAAGATGGGGTGCGGCCTCCATTGGCAGGACTCTCAAATTCCAAAGATCCAACTATACAAGTAGTGCTTGTACCTACGTTGACATACATTTGTTTACGTGGTCCTTCTGGAAACCTCGCTTAGTAACGATAGCTCCGTCTTCCTGAGCCTCCAAGCCCTGGTCCTACATTCAGCACCCCAAGAAATACGCAGGTGAAGAAGTTGACCAACAAGAGCCACGTGTGCAGCTTCTTGCCATGGCTTGCAAGTATACGTAGGTAAGAAGTTTCAAGACATCGTTTTTTAACGATAGCATTCGTACTCGAATCGCTCATTAAGCTATGTTGTTCTTAGCGCATTTCTTATGCTGCTGTTCCGTCCATGATGCATACCCAGGGTGATTTTGAAGGCTTATCGGTCCGCGGTCGGAGTTCAACAGTTGAATTTGTGGTCTCAAGGCTCTCACTATTAAGTAGCGCTATGGTCACACGGTTTATCGTGACAGCGAAAGTCATTTTCCCGCATGTTGCCATGTTTGAACATTTGGTAGTTTCCCCAAATGAGGGGCCCCCAAAATACATTCCAAAACATTATAACCCTCATTATGGGGACCCAGAAAAGGGTACCCCTACTTTTGGGAAACTACCATTCGTAGATTGCAGGGTTCGGATGGCAGGGAGGGGTTGATTGAGGGTTTTGGGTTCAGGGCTCAGCGTGCTTAACGTATGGTGGGCATGTGCTACAACCACCTGGCCAAGAAATCACTAGGTCACCCTTCAATATGTTGGCGTGATATATAAGGTGAATACGAAGGAGAACAGGAACAGGAATTGCAATTCCCAACAGCGTTCATCCCTCTTCAAAGGTCCGTAAGCTCCTAGATGGGAACCCATGTCCAGCTGACTACACCCCACACCCATACAGTTGTGTTTCACGTGGGGATACGATGGTACCCAATATAGTGAGTAAGTTTACATATGTATCCTCGTTTTGGGTACAGTACTTTTTCAGTGGTTAACTGTAATTTTACTGGGTTCAAACACCAAAACCCTAAACCCTAAACCACCAAAACAAAGCGCTACTGATTAGCCCCAGGCTTCGGCGACAAGTCCTTCGTGGATGAGAAAATTGGCGACGTTGAGTTGTCAGGCTGCTGGCTGTTTAGGGGTTTAGGGTTTAGGGGTTTAGGCTTTGAGGTTCTGGCTTGGGGTTCATGGGGGCTAATTATTGTCAATGACTAGCGTTATTCAGAAACTCTTATAAACAGCAGAGGTTCCTCCTGTAGTTTAGTATGATCCCTAATAAAGAACGCATGTCCATTAAGTTTCTGGGTAATATATCTAAGCCCTCAGCCCTTAGCTACTATACAACTAGTTCTTATTTTGATACCGCAAACCCTATGCCTTAAACCCCAAGCCCTAAGCTACTATAACTACTACGCATTACTACTATTATGCCCTAAACCTTAAACCTCAAACCCCAAGCCCTAAGCTACTATACGACGTGAACTGCTTTCTCATTGCAGGAGCCCTCTCCGCCAGCCAGTCTGACTCTGCGCAGGGCGCCGTGGATGCTCGCGATGTGTATGCGGCTTGGCCTGATGTGGGTTATTATTTGGGGGGTTAGAGTTTGCTGTTTTGGGTATGGGGGTCTCTTAATAAGGACTATAGTATTTTGGGGTCTATATCGGGGTCCGCCTATGTTGGGAAGTTCTCATTTAGGAACTTTGCTTAAATCACCACGTTTGATTTCCTTTACTGAGGTTACTTGGGGTATATAGTTAAGGGGTAGATAAGGTTGTATTGGGTTGCAGCTATCGAGAACCATATGGAATGTGACATGGCAAATGCAGTTATACAGGGCCTCGAGGATCTTTCATTCACTTACCGCAATACGGATTGTGCACAATAATTATGGGATTTCCCAACAATGTAATTCCACACAGCTTTGGGAATGGCAACCCAGTCCAGGTTGAGGTTGCGTTTGAGGGTTTTACGATTTGTTGGGTTGTAGTACCCCTTAAGTGCATAGAAGATGGCGTTGGGTATATTATACTAAGATCCCCATATACCGCATATTCTATCTACTTAAGGGGTACTGTACATGTTTTTATTGAGTGCGGGACCGTGTGAGTCTAGGATTCCGGTTCGAGGTGTTTGCAGTTCCAGGTTGTGGGGCGCGGCTTCACCCTGCAAGATAAGCTTGTTCGTCATGCCAACAGTGTTCTGCGAACGCGTTCACAAATTATCTGAGTAAGGCCTCAACGCATGCGACTTGGGCAGCTGTAGCAACGGGTAAGGCTTGCGGAAACATGACAGTCTCTTGTGCTTCCCTACTGGCCGATGCTGGGAAAGTCTTCGTCCCTCCCGCCGAGTACTGCCGCACACGGGCACATGATATGAGCCAGAATCTAAACTCCTAGTATCCCCTTATTATAGTAGTCCCCTATATAACCCTTGTAAGGAGTTTAGACTATGGCACTATGGCTAATGTAGCATGTAGAGATGCTTCGGGTTTGGAATTTGGTGATAGTAGAAGCCTATGGTCAGCTACTACTTTTGGGAGCACATTGTGAATAGCATGGTAGTTTCCGAAATCCACATAAACTCCAACCTTGGTTGCTGGAATTTCTCGGATTGGAGCTATTTGTACTTGGTGAGTTTAGGTAATTCCAACCCCCATGATAAGGACCTCGTGAATTCATATGGCTTGTGTAGGTGCGTTAATTATAGAGGTTAGGGTAGCCCAAATCCCCACACCTTTTTGTGCCCACCACAAGGTGACGCAGGCCATGTGGGCGTGGCAGAACGCACCGGATGCCGAGTCAAAGGAGAAGGTCCATGTGGGGCTGGCTCTTCCCTTTTCAGCCTTATGCTGCGCAAGCATGATTCCGAGTGTATCCGAACGACGGGCATTGTACAAGTCGGTATGTTAGGATTACTGCGATCTGATGGGTATTTGAATTATGTTGTTTCCAGGTCTCGTTTGTCTTTTTGGGAACAGTAGCCTTAACTCAATCAAACTCCGGTTCCGCGGGCATAACTTTGATGAAAAGAGTATGTTTGTTACCATGCTTCGTCGATACTACAAAAAGAAAAGAGGACGTGGTGCTCCTGTCAACATGGCGTGCTTTGGGTTACTGCCCGCTTTGCATAAAGGGAAACGGAACATGATCTTGGCACACTTTGACGGTACTTCGTTTTCGAGGGCTTTGGGGCAGAGGTCGGATTGTGGGTCAACCCCATTGGGTTCGTGTGCGCCCGAGGGTCTGCCTGCAGAAGTGGTTGGTGTTTAATCACTGGATATAGGGGTGGAGCTTTTGGTTCGTGAATTTGTGTAGCAGGGGCCCCGTTCACGCGGAGGTTTCGAACGGAGCATTCAATTTCTCGACCGTAGCCCAACTGCAGGAATCATTGCAGCCCACAAGTAGAGCCATAATCAGGAAGAGGGCAAGACACTTTGTGCCAAAGTGGTCCCCGGCATCGCTGCCCAAATCGAATTCCCTTGGCCTAGCAACCGTCGAAAGGAAACTTGAGGACATAGAAGCGAGAGAGAGGCCCACGCTTAGGTAAATGAAGCTGTCATGTATAGCTTTGGTTACCGTATACTGTACCAAGTAACAACAACATCCGCTGTGCTGAACACCAGTACCCTTGCGCCAGCACAGCCCTAGCAGGCCTGGAAACGCCTCGTGGGTGTCGTGGCAGACCGCGAGGCGGGACAAGCAAGGGGAACACAGTTGCGACAAAGTACAAGGTTAGCAATGGGTTCTTACAGGAAGGACGACGCCAGTGTATATTTGCGGTGAACATCACGGCGAGCAGTTAGCCTTTCAAAACGGTTCGTGATTTGTGATGACACGCCAATTCCCTGCATGCAGGCACTTCGCTTAGACTTTGTTGACCTCGAGATTCGGGCTTATAGCATGACTTGCAGGGTGAAATGACGGAGGTTGGGACTGTATGCTAGCTGGAACAAAGCACGCTGGTATGACGGACTGCTGTCACATTTCTGAAATCGATCGTCGTATTTTCTGCGTAACGTGCGGGTTTGAAGGTTTCAGATTGTATGGGGCAAGTCTCTCTCAGGAGTTTTGCGCCACACAATGAAGTTATGATGTATAAATTTCACGTGTGAGGGATCACTTGTTTTTAGCTAGTTGGTTGCGACATTAGCGAGGTCTTTGCACCTGCAGGCTCACGAGGTCTTGTACTCGAAGATGCCGTGGGGAATTGCGGTGCATCGAGTGCAACCTAAAACCCACAATGGCCTGGCTGGAAGATGTTGGGCTGAGCCGACCGCAGGTGGTTAAAGCCGTTGCTGACTTTCCCCAAGGTTTGGGGTATAGCATCGAGGGCAATCTGAAACCCACCATGGCTGGGCTTAGCAGGGAGCAGGTGGTCAAAGTTATTGCTTGCTGTCCTCAAGTCGTGGGCTTGAGCCTTAAATAAAGGCAACCTGACACCCACCGTGGCGTGGCTGGAAGATGTTGGGTTGAACCGACCGCAAGAGGTCAAAGTCATTGCTGGCTCTACTCAAGTCTTGGAGTATAGCATCGAGGGCAACCTGAAGCACACGGTAGCGTGGCTGGAAAATGTTGGGCTGATCCTGAGCCCTAGAGCCTGGATCTTCACTCTAAAATGCCATAGGCTGTATAGACAATGATCAACCTTACGTGAGCTTTAATCCCCAAACCCCACAGCGCTCAGCCCTCAAGACTACCGTAGACCTTGAGCCCAAACCTTACCAAGCCATACAAACTTTCAGCCTTAAGCCTTTAACCTCAAAGCCCTCAACCCCGAATCCGTGTGAGGCTGATGAGGAGCTCTTCGTGGGACTTGCGGCTGCAGCTTGCTCTGAGTCTTGAATTGAAGCAGAGGACTTTTGGGTTTAGGGTTCAGATTTCAGAGTTGAAGGTTTAGGCGTTAACTACACAGGGTACAACACGGGAGGTTATATAGGGGCACATAATATACGCTCACCAAATTCCCCAACAACTCCTGCATACATTTGCCAAATCAATGCTAAGTCCTCTGTCACGCAGGGTCAAGGGATTAGTGTGAAATACTTGGTGGCCCAAGCGTGAGCAGAGGTTTGCGCTGTTTGCTTCGTTTGATGTTTTTCTTTGGAGTTCATCGTCCATTTGAGCTTAACTGATCAACCTGACGAGTTGTCGGGTTTACGCGTAGTTTTTGGGGGAAAGGGGAAGAAACAACAAACATATTTTTGCAATTATGCCTCATATCAGGCACGCGCTGGGCAACATGTAGAGATTCAGTTTTGGCGAAATATTGGAATTTCTGGAGTTTACGTAAAGCCCTTCTGCAGGTAGGGGTATCCTAAGTAATGGATATGGGATACCAAGGGGCTGACGGTTTGGACGCTAGGAGGTCGTCTAGTTTTAGTTTGAAGGATTGAGGCTTATAATTCAGCAAAAAGTTGTTGTCTTGAATCTTGAAGGGATGCATTGGCCAGGAAGAGGTGACGACCTCGAGTGCGTTTGTTTGGACATGGCTTGTTAGTTGGTGTTGTTGTTGAAAAGGTGATGCCTTCCCTGGCATGGGACCACAGGATTAGGGGTCTGGGGTTTGCCGGGCGAATGGCTCGCACATGCACAGGGATGCGGTGTCAATAGTAAGTATTCATTTTGTCGTTTTGTGGGAGGCACTTATTTTCACATGTTGGCTCAGCATGTGTTCAGTGCTGCATGTATTTGTGCAAGACTTAGCCGGGTACGTAGGTATTGCAGCTTCCATCCGGCAGCCTCTGCAACGAAAGGTTGTGTGCTAGTTCTAGTCTGTGGCGCTCGGTGGTTCGGGCCGTATACGTCTGGAATCGCCAGTGCAGGGGCCTATACAAGGAACAGTCCAAACGACAAGTGTTTTCAAGCATATCGCTTCGTGATGAACCATTATTGACCCTGCAAATCTACCTCCCCGCGGTGTCCTCTTGCGCGTAAGTTCATGGCCTCACATTGCAGATCTCCAAGCTTGAAACCCTAAATCCTAAACTCTAAAGTCTAAATCTTTGAGCCCTAAACCAAGCCTGAGGATGTGAACCCTGGCAACATGATCGAATGTCAGCAGAAGTTCTTGAACGACCGTACCGAGATTGAGGCCCAAAACTTGAAGCCGAAGCGCGGGCTATATAGATGGTTAGACATAGAGAGAGGGAGGGAGAGACGGGGATGCAGCTATGAGCAAAAAGAGGGAGAGAAAGAGAGAGAGAGTGACCGTTTGGGTGCAGGGCTGGGCTCTGGGGGGGGTAGTAGTACCCCCTTTCACCCTCAAAGAAAGAAAGAAAGAAAGGGAGATATCCATATGTATATATATATATATATGTATATAGAGGGTATGTAGGGATGGACATTCAAAAATGGGGTTGGGGCTTCGTAGGGCTAAGGGTATATACCCTCCGGCAAAAGGCTTTTGTTGCTAAACATGTTAATTTGCGGAGGGTAGGCGCCCCATTGGCTGTACCAAATTTTGGAAACATTCCACACGGTTGAGGGTTTGGGGCTTATAGGGCCAATAACCCTTATAAAAACCCCTGCAATAGCCCTAATAACCCTTATACTAACCCCTACCATAGCCCCTGCAACAATCCCTAATAACCTTTGTAATAACCTGAATCATAATCTGCAGGGCTTCACAAAAGAATCTTGAGGAGTGATCTTAGCAGTGTTCTCCAGCAGCATATGGCCAGGATTCCTGCGAGCATAGTCCCTCTTAAGTAGATTGCGGTTATATAGGGGTTTTATACGGTTTATATTGGATTTTTAAGGCTATAGTGGGGTTATATTGGGGTTAACTAAGTCATATAGTCCCCCTGAAGTAGATAGAATATGGGGTATATGTGGATCTTATTCTTACATTTTATCTACTTAAGGGGGACTATGTCCCTTTCTTGATAGATGTCCATGTTCGTGCGAGTTGATGGGCCGGAAGCGTTCAGTCCGCAAAGGGATATTCAAAGGTTTGCCTGCCCCAAATTAGGGCAAACTGAACCAGACCCTAAATCTTGACCCCAGTCCTCAAAATCTAAAGCCTAAACCCTATAAACCATAAAAGCCTTAAACCCAATAAACCCTATAAACCCTAGACCCCTAAATTCAGGAGCCCCAAGTTACGAATCCCAGCGCTGTATGTCTGTAAACTTAAGCGTCGCCAGCCCTTCCAATTGGTTCTCTAAGGTGTTGCCACGCATTAGTAGGTTCCATTTTATTTTCCATTATCCCAATATAGCCGTAATATTACCCCAATTTATTATAGGTGTTTACGTTTTCATGTGCAAGCACAGCCTTCAACCTTGCGTGTGGATCCCGGAAGGGTCTGCTTGTATTTATGTGCAAGCCCCGACTTCCAATATGTAGGCAGGGCGTCGAAGGATGTTAGCCTTATACTTGCAGAAGTAGAGCAATTCGCGCTATTCCCTGCGGAAGCCCCATCTCCCTAGACTCCCTTCGCGCAAATGTCAGGAGCACCCCAAACCCCGAATTCTTGAACTGTCGCAGTAAAATCCACAGCCAGAAATGTCACGAGATGACCTGTTTTTCGATACTGGACAAGATTGATGCAAACCATGTACAAATCTGACGTGAAACTTTTCAACATGGGGGCACTTCTCAAAGTTAGTTTTGCGTTTCAAACGGGCAATTTCTTCGTTTGCGAACCATGCGGAAGTTTTTGAGGCCAGACGGCCTGGATTAAGGGTAAGATTCATAGTAGGCTTGAAGCCAGGTTTTGGGTTCAGGGTTAGGGCATCTAGGGTTGATATCAGGTGGACGCCCCAACCAGTTATAGTGACTATAAGGGAACATAAGGATTGTGCTAGGGCCCTCTTATATTCCTAGTATACCACTATTACAGGGTGGGGGGTCCTCCTAAACCCTAAACCCCTAGACCCTAAAACCTAAACCCTAAACCGTTTATACGGCTGGCCTGGAGGATATGGATTGCCATCATGAACTGGCTCATGCCGTGCACGAGCACTGCCCGGCTTCGACGCTGGGGCTGTGCATTTGATATTAGGTACAGGGAGTTACTTCAGGGATTTTATATAGCTTCGCTTTGGAGAGTTGAGGGTTATTCCTCAAAAGAGACGATGCTCAGCTTTTTTCAGGGGGATTGGATGGTTATATAATCTGTATATATATATATACATGCAGGGCATGTAAAGCGAAGACATGTCCCTTCTGAGGGTCGTCAGAAGATCATAGCAGGGTTTGAATGAATCATGATTCGGGGTAGGGTCTAGGGCTTCTTATTTTCGGGTTAAGGGCTTAGGGCGTGACATGCGTGGCAATGAAGTTGGAGGTGGCAAACTGGTTGGAGGGACTTATGTTTGTTTTCGCCGGGGATTGCGGAACTGCAATGTAGAGAGGCAATGACAAGTTTGAAGGGGAGTTATAAAGAAATCGGGAAGGGTTGCAAGAAAGTGTTCACAACACATGTAGGGTTTGGGGGGGGGAATGCCTCCAGGTACTCCAGGGTGTGTAGATTGAATTGCAATGGAAATGTGAGGTGTTATATGTAGGTTAGGTTCTGTTTTTTGGCAGCGTGAACGTGTGTCGGTGAGAAATTGTTTACGTCGAGGACGTACAGCGGCCTTAGTATTGGAACATTCGGGGATCTGCAGTATAGGAGAATAGTGCGCATGGAATCAAGGCAGTATGGACCGAGGAATGAACCGAGGCATGACGCAGGGAAAAATGTCGTAGACCCATGAAAGCGATGCCGACAAGACCAGGGAATCTCCCGAATCATGTGCGTAATTACTTGGATCCAAAGTTCTTGGGTCCATCTTCTACTTACGGGCCTCAGGGCAGGCACAAACCATGCCAATTGGTTTGGGCTACTACAAGAAAAATGAGGCGCTGAAATACACCATGCATCCAAATTTTGAAGGTCGAGGATCAAAACAAACCAGATCTGAGGAATGCGGTAAATGCAGGTTTTGATACTGAGGATTTGAAGTTGCCCATCCTAGGATGTAGTTCCGAACCTTGTGCATTTGCGGTGGTTGGCTACTGCGGTACTCCGTTGTCGAAGGCGAATCCTATCCTCAAGTCTTCCCTAGGTTCCGAAAACCCAAAGACGATACTCTTGTTAGGCGGCAAGATTTCAAGGCGAGAAGTAGGTATTATTTGGCCATTATGATTGCAATCAGGCCTGCGTCAATCTTGGTCCCACTGTCACTTTGCAAACGTGTTTATTGTTAACAGCCTGACTTGGTGAAAGATGCCCTTACACAGGCGGTTCGATGTCCTGCCACGTCAAGGGGACGGGTTCCATGTCGTAGTATTTTGAGGGGATTTAGTACCTTCACCAGGGCAAACCCACATACTGCCGTGGAGGGTCAGTGTGCGGCCAAAATCGAAAGTCCGAAAGGCGTAAAGAAAAACTTCATTAGTAACGGTCCCTTGTAGAGAGGACTTGTTTTGGGATAAGCCAGCTGACATTTTCGTACACCATTGCGTGTGTTGCAAGGATCCTGAGGAGTGGAAGTGTTTGTTTGTTTTCGTTCGCAAACCCAAGGAATTTCCACCATGCAGCTGGCGGATGGAACGGCTTCAACATGAAGTTCGCACAGGCTCGGTGCCTGAGATTATCTGTCGATAAACGGGTCCTTGTTTAAGATGAGCTAGGGGTGGCTTTGACACTCTTCCATCGAAAGCCTTTAGGGTTTAGGGTTGAGAGTCTAGGGCAATTTTCCCCCCTTGGTCACAAGTAAGTAATAAGTATTCCAGCTTTTCATGTTGTCTTTGAGTACAAGAACATGCTGGTTGTTGTTTCGACTCATGAGGTTGGAGACTGTTGGGTGAACTACATTGCTTGTAGCAATGTACTCTGGTTACGTGCTACCCAAAGCTTAAGTAAAGCCACAACCTCATGGCCGCCGGAATGGCTCTCTTATGACAAAATCAACGGGCGTGAAGTCTTTGGTTCCCAATCTCATGAGCAGCATGTCCTTACAAATGCTCCTGACGAATTTGTACCCCAAATGGCTGTATGTTGGATTTGCTAGGCTGTTTTAAGACAGTTTGCACCTGATGGCAGGGATATTGCTACTCGCACCCACAAAGCGCCGATCGGAAAATTTACTTCTGATGCAGCCGCAGGTGCTGCTGAACATGTGTGAGGGCAAGGAAGTCCTGGGGAAGTCGACGGAGCAGCTTGTGCTGCGCGGCTACATAAACAAGACAGGGATATTATGGGGATGAGGCCTCCAGCTGAGGCAGTTGAGGGTCTTCAGGTTTGGGAGGTGTTATGGTTTGGGTTTGCTGGGCTTTGGGAGCAGCAGGGCCAGCTTCGGGTATGCAAGAGGGCCATTTTGTGGTCTGTAAGACACAGACTCGCAGGCCCCACATTTCCATGTATCTACGCCGCGTCATCGAACATCATGAAGAGTTTGACGGTTCAAAGGGTGCACAGAACAAGTGTTGCTCCTTACTATTTGCTCCCTCAACAGCCACATCGTAACAAGTCTGATTTTGCATATGCATGAAATGCACAAACATGTTGCGTAGCAAGTCTTACTATAGTGTGAATGACCTCCGCAAAATCAGTTATAGCACCCACAACACAGGAACGTCAGTTAGTACTTGGCTATTCAGGAAGGCTTATATAAGCCCACAATAATTATAAGAAGCTCTTGTATTGGCGCATTTAGCCCCTGTAGAATCCAGACCGAAAGCTCCAGTTACGGGTGCTGAAGTGAGAGTGGCAGATCATATGTAGGAGCCGGTGCCATGGCAGGAGAGGTTTTGGGCTACTTTGGGGATCCACTCCCCCGCTCCCCCCAAAGCATCCGACAGTTATTGCAGGGACTGGTATATCCAACCCCTAAACCCTAAGCCCCACTTTTGACACGTGCCTCTGCCAAGGGACCTTGTCCACGAGCACTGCGTGAAGGCCTGGCGCCTTCCCACTCCCTGGCCTTATAAAGAGCTTGCTGCTACTTGAGCCAGAATGTAATCTCCTTAAAAGGGGTTGTATAAGGGATTATATAGGGGACTATTAAGCGGGTTATTAAGGGGTTACTAGGAGACTAGACTATAGGTCACTTGGTGTTAGTTACCCTCAGGCTCCATGCAGGTACCATTTGTAGCCTTTAGGGCCCAAGGTGGGTATTATTTACAGGCTCAGATCCCCAGGATTAGGGTTCAGGGTTGGGAGTGGTAGACTTGCAAGCAGTCGCGGATAATTACAGGGGCTTATACGGGGACTTCCCAAAATTAGGGGTACCTTTTGGGGGGTCCCTATAATAAGGATTATAGTCTTTTGGCGTCCATGTTGGGGTCCCCATATTTTGTGAAATTTCCATACAGCGCGCTTTAGGAACACTGCATAGAAGGATGCCATTCCCTCATGCTTTACTGAGCCGCAGGTAGTCCCATGAAGGCTTAAAGCCTGGTCAAAGTTTTTCTACAGACTATAGGATACTCATAAGGGACTATAAGGTTGGTTAATTTTCAGCTTCTCCCTTTATATTGGCGTTATATTAGGGTTACATTGGGGTTTCAGATTTGTTGGCAGGCCGTGGAATCTTGTTCACATCTTGTCAAGCTATGGTCCCTTGATGTTGGTCTGTATTTTTTGTAGCATGGCCCCCATTGCTTAAGATGCACGGAGAAAGCTTACAGTCCCCTTTAAGGAGACAGAATATGAATTTCCTAACACCATACTAGGATCCCGATATATCCCATAATTGATGTTACTTAAGATGTGCTGAAGGGGGACGATACATGTGTTGGATCTCTCTATTTGAACGTTGGTTCACACATGTTGCTTCTGGCAAAGCTATGCTCCCATAGTTTGAGAACCCCATGAAAAACCTGGCATGCGTTGATGGCCTAAGGGCTTTCATGTTTTGAGTCAGTATGGCTTCCTTCATCATCCCAAGTGCAGGGTTTATCTGACTCAGTCTTGGAGATGTGAAGTGGGGAGGCTCCAAAAGTTGATTTACTTTGATTTCCTGGCTAGGTGGGAGGAATCAAATCTACCATCAGTGGCGTTTCAAAGCACTCGCTTTCTGTACCTTATAATAGCAGCTGCAGAATTCACATAGTAGCATTTCTTGGTTCTGCAAACACGCGGATACTCAATGTCTGCATGGCAAAGTCTCCGTGGTGCTTCCACGCAGGTCTTTCAGCATTTGACAAGAAGCAGGGAAAGATTCAGCAGACAGATCATTTCCAAGCATGCTTGCATTAATTATGCATCATGATAGAAAATTCATATTAAACTGTCCACAGATGATGTTGCTCTGACGACTCTGAACCTTCAAGCTTCTCAGCCCTCTCGCCCTGAATCTGTTGCGTAGACGCCGGAACCCCAAACCTGCAGTCCAGAATCTGCGAACACTGTATTCTGCTGCTTGGAGCTCCCCAACGCTTGGAAGGAAAGGCAGCGCAATAAGAAATAGTTCATGTTTTACTGCCACTTGAAATTGAAAAGATGGATTACACTGGCCTTCCGCAGTCCTACTCATGCAAAGGTGGGAATGGGCCTGCTGAATGGATCGCTATGGTAGCTGCTATCCCTATATCATCCCCCTTCAAGAATCCCTGTGCAAGTCCCTACAATCTTTTCCCTCATCCTCATAAAGCACGAATAAGGAGTGCCTCGCGAAACATAAGCGTTTGTCACAGGCCTCGCGCAGCCGCGCGGAGACCCAAATTGTTGTGTAAGGCCGGAGATGGAAGCAAACCATTCGAGGTTCACATTGCACCATCGGGATTGAAGAGCAGACAAACTGAAAGGAAACTATTCTTTGGGGTTGAGAGTTCAGGTTTCAGATTGTAGCGCAGTGTAGGGTGGTCAGCAATTGGGTGTTTCCCGTGGTGCTCGAACACTTTTTCACTAAGATCTTTGCAACCTAGGGCTGGCGCGGGAGCCCTCTTGAAGAGAGACTACATCATTCTGTTTTGAGCTTGGGGCTGGAGGGTTTTGATCTTATGCGCATGCTATTGCGGAGCTACGAGTTCCGAAGCGTTTATCTACCACAGATGGACTACAAGGTTTAGGGGTGCAGGGTGTCAGGGAGCTTTGGCATGCTGAGCGTAGAGCGCTTCGGGTTCATGTTGTTATTTCACGGGTTTGGGGGTGTTGCTGAGCCATATGTGACGCATGCTGCTCCCATGACTTGTCTGTTTTTCTTGGACTTGTGGGGTGTGGAGGAGGCGTGCGGTTCAGATACTGGCACCACCCACATACTGTCCTTCAATTTCGCGCAGTAATGTCCTACATACATATGAACATTGTTGGACATGGGCATTCTCCAACATCTGGATCCACAAAGACTTCGCACATCTTCAGCAAGATTCTGTTCTACGGCGGCACTTGCCACAGAGATCGGGTGCTCAGCGCACATCATTTTTTTTTTGGCGAAAGATTCCAGCCAGAGCAGAGGGCTCTCAGTTGGGGCTTTTTCACGGGCCTTTTCAAACCCAAGAAGGGATCAAGGGGTTGCCCGTTTAGATGAAAGTGAAAGTTCAAATCCAAGATTGTCTTGTTTTGTTTGTTGTTTTATGTGTTGTTGCTGGTTCTCATTGTTTTTGATTGTATTTTTGGAATGCTTTGTCAGACGAAAGTTGGAACGCGCCAAACAAACGTTTTCTCCGATTTGTTTTACATCAATTCCCTAGCCCCTGACATCGCGACGGGTCAACGGAACTTGCTGATTACTTCCAAAAGCGGCTGCACCTACCGCGGGCACTGAAACATTCAGGTTCCCTTTATCGAGCAATGTGCTTCGCAAAGAATACGTGCTGGGCAGTATGGAATCAAAGGCCCGCTCCTTCTGATTGTCGCTTTAGGCGGAGATTCTCCTCCCGAAGATATATCTACTTAGCCCTACTTAGCCAAGTTAGGATTGTGCCAAGCCCTAGGGAAAACGCATAGGCTAAGTAGGTGTAAGTCTCACTAAGTAGATATATCTTTTGCGATAGATACATCTCTTTACAGAAACATACACAAACTTACACCCACTTATGTTAAGTCATGTTAAGTCAACTTCAATTGTGTTAAGTTCGTTTTGGACTTTGCGGAACTCAGGAATGCTTTGCATTACTTAGCTTTTGGGTAGTTTTTTCTGATGAGATTTTGGAACAAATGTATGACAGATAATTTTTGGGATGTGATCCACAAATCGACAGGCTTTTCAGCCGCATATTGTTTATGTCCTCAACCCCAAATTTGGATTTTTGACGTAAAGCACATTTTGTTCATCGTATTTTTGGGTTTTAGACAAAGATAAAAATCTTCATAAATCTTCTAATGTTTCCTAATATTTTCTGAATTTGAATGAGCACTCTCTTCCAATGTCTTCTTGTGTCTTCTGATTGTTTTTTGCTCAGAAAGCTTCATGTCTTCTTCATATTCCTTTCTAGGCCTATGCATGTCTTCTTATGTCTTCTCATGACTTTTTATTATATGTCATCCAAGAATAATGTACTGAAATCTTCTGGAACCTTCTCAAATCTTCTCATGTCTTCCTTGTTTGTTTATGATCTCCTATATCTTCGGGACAGCTATCTCAGCTCGGCTCCGCCGCAGCTCCTTCCAGCTCTTAGCTTGGCGCTGGGCGGTTCATGCCGCTTCCTTGAAACTGCTTCGTATTTTCGCTGCATATGCAAGTTTCGAGAAAGTATTAGGCAAAACCAGAGGAAAAATAGCTTTACTTAGGTCAGAAAAAGTTAGCCACAGTCAACAGAACTTATGTTAAACTATGTGAAGTTATGTTAACCTTTATAAGTTACTTGTAACTCCGCTAAGTATGTTTACGTAGATGTATCTTTGCGGGGAGAGACTCCGTAGAGTTCAGGCTTTGGCACGTATTGGTCAGCTAGCTTCAAATTTCTTCTGCAAGCTGTCACACTGCACTTGCACGCTCAACGACGTCCTTTGTCAGGCAGCCGCCATTCTTCCTTGGGCTTTTGCCACGGCGTGCTGTATTTAGTCGGCGGCTGCTGGTTCGCAGATCCGAAAATCTTTAATACGGCTTAGGAATGCAGGTCTGCTTGAGTGCAATTGGTACCACAGACCTTGCTGCAGAGAAAATCGCGCCTACAGAGGGAACGTCTCATGGGCAGGGTACTCTTCTCGGAAGAATTCTCTATAAACCCAAGTGCTGTTTACATTTAAATCCCTAAGCATCCCTTTGCTCGCCTCCTTTCGTGAAGCCACAGCTCCTTCAGCACGTTGCAAGGAAGGCCCACTCAGTGACCCAACTGTTGAAGGTTATGGTACATGATTTGTGTGACTACTTGTACAGGGGTACCACATACGGCCCCCAACAATGTCATGTGCTTTACGTGCAACATTGCCAGTAGATTTGCAGCTTGAATTTTGCAGCTGAGAACCCACAATTTCAGGCTAAGAGTTTGTCCTTGCAGAATATTTACTCCTTCCGGGTTGGCGCTTACGATATTCAAGCCCATCTCAAGGTGCCTTAAGGCATTGTGAATAGAGGTAGCTCAGTGTGACCGAGTAGTAGCTAACCGCCGAACAGGCTTAAGTCAACCCATTTCAACTAGGCTTCAGGATTGTGAGCCTGTCAGCGGTTGCAGTTAAACTTCCTGGATTTTCATCGTCCTTCATGTGGTCTCGGTGTAATAAGATTGAAGGTGTTAGGATAAGACGTTGTACGAACGGGTCATTTGTCAATGTAGACCACATGGCAACGTCAGAGATTGAACATTTGTGGACTTTTATGGGGGCATCGCTAGTGGCACTTGGGATACTGAATATAACCCCAATATAGCCCTAATATTTCCCCAATATAACGCCATTTGAACCCTAATATAACGCCAATATAGCCCTAATATTACCCTAATATAACCCCAATGGTAGATTGTGTTTCATGTTATGTCCCGCCTAGCCGCTTCAAGGGCAGCTTATCAAGTTGCGCCTTGGTTCAAGCACGCCCAAACAGAAAATAGACATGCAGCAAGACAGTGATACCATCAGTTAAACAGCCCAGGCCCCTTGATGATCCCTAGTGTAATGCGGGGCCTTACACAGTAGGTACTGTGGTCACAATAGCTAGTAGTTGGGCGGTGTGCAGCTTCCGGTAGCTTCTGAGCAGCTTGCTTAGCTTCAAGTTTCCACAGTTCCAATAGGATCGGTCCAATTCGCGAGTGTCACTGAACTTCGGACTTTGGTGAGGAGTATTTGCAGACTGAGATTGGTGCGCCACTTGCGCATGACACCATTACTACGAGGGGCCCGCTAGTATGAGTAAGCTCAAGTCCGAAGATTGTGCCTGAAACAAGATTATACCCATGTGCACAACTGGTTCCATTGTCTATGGGATGGCTCTAACGTCACGTTGACCAGCGAAAAGCTGCGATGCCCGTAGCCAGAGCTCCTAAACTAGAACATGTGTAGAACAATTACCTAAACCCCAAAGGTGTAACATAATAGCCCTAAACCCAAAATGACAGCCATAAAGGCCATTATTTTACATACTTTTTGGGGTCCAGGTATGCCTAAACCCCTATACCCTGGGAAAAGTTTTTGCGACCTGCCCGCTGCGGGCCCAAAGATGGCTTGCCATGCGAGGGTCGCTACTGGCACTGAGGCCAGAAGAATGGGGTGGGATTCGCTCTTAGGGTTATATCAGGGATATATTGGGGTTATATTAGGGTATATTAGGGTTATATTAGGGTTATGTAGAGATGGGTTATATTGGGATATAGGTGCTATAATGGGGCTATATAGGGAATATAGGGATAATGGACAAGAAAATGAAAACTACTATATTCTATAGGGGTGGGATTCACTCTTTGGATAAGCCCTAACCCTAAACCCTGGGGTACTTTGGGATTCAGGATGTTCAAATGTGTTATAGAATCATTTTTACTTTTGGGGGTTCCCTGACATGACTGCATTAGCGTCCCTTTCTCTTCCAAAGGTTAATCGGGACTAGGGTTTGTAGTTGAGGGCGCATGGTGCTTTCAACTCCTAATGGTAGCACGCCTGTAACCCTGTTTTGTGAACTATGTCTCTGAGTATAGATTCAGGCCTTCACAGCATGTTACACATAGCGGCCAGGATGTTTATTGCTGTGGGCCGCGACTTGTACATGTTTTCTTTATTCGCTTTGCATGCCGCAGTGTCCGCCTAAGAAGCTGGGTGTACATTAGGAGCTTGGTTTGAAGAGTGATTGAGCCTCTACTAAGCTCTTCTAGACGGTCAAACGGTGATAATCGACGCATGTTGGAAGCAATCGTGCACCACACCCTATATTTCAGTCGCACTTGCTTCAGGTAACTTAGCAGCGTGATTCAAGATGTCGTCCATCCACAGGAGCAGCTTCAGGGTTCAAGGTTTAAGGACCGTGTTGGAATGTCTTGGGCCCCCTTCCCTGAGCTCTTCTTCGGCTAGAAGCCTCTGAATCTCTCAAGCCTAGAAGCCCTAAATCTCAAACCGAAAACCTTCAATGGAAAGGAGTAGAAGGAGCAAAAGGGAGCCCGCATCCCCGGTTCTCGTGGTTGGTGTCTTGGCTTCTGTGAAGGCTTTGGCTGAGCTCATGGCTCGATCGCGCAATCATTGGGACGCTCAGCTGCAAAACCTGTAGTCCTATAGCATACGGACCATATTGGTGGGGGGATGCGAAATTCTAGTGTTTTTTCTGTGTAGGCCCCTAGGATAATCTAATATTTTCCCTAATGGCTGCAATAAGGGACCCCATATACTAATATTTTTCAAAGGGTTTTAGGGGCCAACCCAGTTTTTGGGTGGTAATTCCAATATTAATGCATTCAGTAGGGGCCGTACCATCCTAGAGACCCAAGAATATGGGGCCACATGCTTGATTTTCTGCTTCATCGGAGTCTTTTGTGACTGTCATAGGGTCGGCCACCTTAGAATCTTTCAGAATAGAACTGAACTGAAGGTGCAAAAAGATAGCTGGAGTCTCGGAACTTTAGTTCGAGTATTCTTTGCTCATCATGGAACATGCGTAGGGGCCCCGTGACACGACTTACTTCATTATAAAGAAACGCCTACTTGCATTGCATGCAGATTGAGTTGTTGCTCTGTTGTGGCTAGGTTTAGCTCATCCCAGAAGTCTGCCTGAATGCTTGCATTCGCTTCGGGAGGTAGCAAATTTGTCTGATTGTCAAGCGGAAATCCGCATGATGAAAGTTGAATCTGAAGCTAAGACTATGGGACTGGGACTATTGAACATTTTGCTTTCACGCGGTTTCTGACTTGTGCTTTGTAGGTTGCCTGGAGTCCAAGAGCAGGGAAGCTGATGTAGCAAACTGCGCATTCCTGCAGTTGCAGGTGAAACAACTCTTACTTGCTGCGATTCTCAGGTCCTGCCATGCCGGAGGAGTGGAGATTCGGGCCAGGGCCTCAGGGAAGAAGAAAAGATCAGACAAGATGTTGAGTATCGATGGCTGATGTACGAGTCCACTTCCAGCACCATAAAGCCCTTAACCCTAACACGCCCCAACCCTCCAACACGACAACCGCACAGCCCCTAACCCTCAAACCCTACAACTCCCGAACCCAAAAGCCCTACAACCTTGAAACCCTTAAAGCTATGAAGCAGAAACTTCTCACCCAGGCTCAAGGCTCAGAGGAGATTTTGGCCCGGTTCAACAGCGGGTAACATTTGGTAACCCTGGAAGTTCCAGAATTGCCGGCAGCCTTCCTCTACTCACCCGAGGGCACCGAATAGCACCCAAGGTAGGTGGTAGTTATAGGGCTTAGGGTTCAGAGTTTAGGGTTTAGGGGTTTAGGTTTCAAGGAAGGTGGTATTTGTAGACTGTTGGAGCTCCGGGAACATGGATGCAGTGCCTCCCAGTGAGGAAACTTGTTTTCGCTGTGGGTGAATGTGGTAGTTTCCCAAAATAGAGGGACCTCAATATAGACCCAAATATACTATAGTCCTTATCATGGGGACCCCCAAAATGGTACCCCTAATTTTGGGAAACCCCTATGTATGTTCAAATGCGTTCCTTCCTCTCCAAAAGAAAACAGCAGAAACAATCCACTCCCTAAACCCTAATCCATTTTGGACTTTGCCATGATCCACCATAATTATAGGCTAAACCCTAAACCGTAGACCCTAAACCCTAAACCCTAAACCCTAAACGTAAAATCCTAAACCGCTTTTTTCTTGGACAGTGATCTCGGACCAGGAAACAAAACCTCCTGAAACTCCGCCGGGATCAGCGGCATATGAGGAGTACTATAGAAGCCTGTTTAGGGTTTAGGGTTTAGGGTTCAAGTAACATATTTTGAAGTCGTTTTGGTTCGTTCTACCCCTCAGAAATCCGGATTCAAGCCCAGTTTCCATTCAAATTTCATTTGTTCCAATGGATTCTGCACTGTTGAAATTATCTGGGCGCTATACTTTATGCATCTTTATGCTAGGTACATTGCATCACCTCCCGAAGAAAGTGGAAACTGCTCTGCTTTTTAGGGCTCATGATTTAGAGTCTAGGGTTCGTACAATTCCTCGAAGACAGTTTTCACTGCAGGAAACAATAAGGCCTAGTTTGCCGGGTGTTGGTCAGCAACATCAACAATCATTCAGCCTTATCCGCAGGTTGTGTATGTTTTGTAGCCAAGAACTTCGTCAACTACGAGCATTCAGTTTCTAGCCGTACATTCTGATCAGCCATTGCTACAAGTTTGCAAAATTGGAGCAACATAATTGTTTACTACTGCCTAGCAGGGAACGGGAGAATGCATCCCTGTAGCAGACCCCCTAATTGGCTGTCTGAGTGAAAGTGAAGGTCTCTATAATCATCCAGCTTTGCTTGTGGCTCCGTGAGGCTTGCTTACAGTTTTTCCTTGATGAAGTCCAAGCATTTTGGATTAAGAGTTTGCACGAGTCCCGATCGTCACGAACTCTAACCATCGAAACCTGTAGAACGCATGTTTACCACTTTTCAGGGCTAATCTCTTTGCCTACAAGGATCCAGAACATGTCCTGCAGACCTTGCGGACAGCAAGAGATGCGCTGAACCAGGCAGGCCTTCCTGTCCTAGCACAACCTTAGGATCATGCAAGGATTCTAAACGATAGGGGCTGTATGCTGTATGAATGCACAGCAGGGGGCTCGTCAAGCTTCGTAGGGGCAATCACAATGGTGTGGATCTTGGTCTTTTGAACTGGGGTAGGCAGCATGGCCTTTTTCAATTATTTACTTTCATAGACTTACTGGTTCTGAGTAGGGAACAGGGGAATATATTAGATAGGGAGAAAGGGGTTCAATAGGGATTATATTCCCCTATTCCCTACTTGACATAGCCAGCAGGAAGCATTAAGAGTAAGAACATGTTGTCATGTGAGTTGCCACCTTTGTGTCGTCTATGATTGTAGGCTAGTCAGACGGGCCCCTTGTGGCTTGTTTCGTTTCGGTCTCAAGGCCTAATCCTTTCTGGCAGTATCTCTTGGGACAGGGTGGAATTCTTGCTTTGTTTCTTTAAATAGTAGTAATAATTGTTTGTGGTTGTGTAATGAAATCAGGTGTGTGTGTAGTGGAGCGCCCAATGGCTTCTACGGGATGACACGGGTTGTAGCTTTGTGTGCCTGAGCTTACGGGTGCTAAGTAACTGAATATATCATACATAGACTATAGGGATTATATTCCCCCTGCAGGTTGAAGTTTGTCTTCGGCATGGAGCATTTAGATCATTGCTTTGTTCAGGTACCTCGGTGGCTTAGCTGCTGTGTTCTTGGTCTTGTCGGTGGAAGGGTGCCCATTGTTCCTGAACATAAGCCCCTATTGTTGCACCCTGTTTAATCTTAAGGCCGAAACATGAAACTAGGACGTCCTCAATAAGGCTCCCA
>CAJNIZ010046729.1:0-13886 GCA_905231905.1 Symbiodinium pilosum
AGGGGTTTGGGGGTTAAGGGGTTTGGGGGTTTAGGGGTTTAGGGGTTTGGGTTTAGGGGTTTGGGGGTTTAGGGGTTTGGGGTTTAGGGGTTTGGCGTTTTTGGGGTTTGGGGTTTAAGGGTTTAGGGGTTTAGGGTTGAGTGTTTGCTTACTTCGGGCCATGTGTATGCCTGGGGGTTAGTATAGGGGACCACTCCCCTACTCCTTCTTCAACAGCAGTACTTGGATGTTCAGGGTAATTATCACTAAGCTATATTTGTTTGTATAAGCAAATTACAAGCCCCGAGGTCCCCTTTTATTGCTGGAATTGGGTTTCAGGCACCTTGTAGGTGGGTTAGGGATGTCAGGGCTAAGGGCTTGGGATGTAATGAATGTAGAGTTTGGGCGCAGGTTTTTGTATGTCGAGGGTCACATGGGATGAATGGCCAGTCTATACATCAATCTAGTGTCCGTTCGATTTTTCACTCTCTTTTCCATTTAATTCTCCAAAGACACAGCCTCCAAGCCCTAAACCCCAAACTCTGAGCCCTGTTATCCCTAAATAAAGCCTACATGTATCCTAAATATGTAAGATCTCTTATGGCTTATGGAGAATATCCAACTAAAACCTTGGTCTGAAAAACAAAGCCTTAACCCAACTGTGAATGACACAGAGGGTCGGCGGCCTAACTCCACCAACACGATTTCGAATCCCTCTTACTTACCACATTGTGGAAAGCTGGGACATGGAAAAGAAGATGGAGGAACCTCCCGACGACGACGACGCCGACGAGGATGCCGATGACGACGCAGACACCGACGCGGACGCCGATGCCGCCGACGCCCATACTGACGCCGACACCGACGCCGAGACGCCGCCGATGACAACGACGACAACGACGGCAACGACGACAACGACGACGCCGACGACGCCGACGACCACGACTTCGACCACGACCACGACCACGACCACGACCACGACCACGACCAGGACCACGATCACCACGACCACCGCGACGACAACGACGACGACTATGACGGCACCGACGACGACTTTGGCCACCTTGCGTCCCTGGAAGCCTTTTTGGGCAAGTCGATCCTCTTTGGCTTCTCTTCTGGGATTAACAAGGCAGAGGTGTGCGTAGCGGATGAATTTGGCTATGTAGGAGAGATGTAGGGATATAAATATACAGCTAAATATATATACATATATGTAAAAATACATATATATATATACAAAGGCATATATAGGTTTGTACATATACATAGGGATGTATAGAGACAAAGAGGGCTCAGGCTTTCCAATGATTAGGAGCCCCTGGGAGTGAATCCAATCAGGATTATCGTATATTGGTGTCTCTCTGAGCTATAGTCTAAACTCCTTAAGGGTGGTTGTATAGGGGATTATATTGGGAAGTGCCATAGGAGTCATTAACGGGGATACCAGCTGTTTAGATTATAGATCACTTGGGTGTCCCTTCCCTTGTTTGGACATATTTCCGCATACGTTCTGCCCTTGGCATTGCAATAAATGGTACTTTCCCCCAAATTGGGGACCCAAGTGATGACAGCCAAACACCATAATTCTTAGTATAATTAGGGACCCCCAAAGCAGTACAAGGTGCCTTTCTACCTGAACCCTCGGGCGCCCTCATTCTGTGAAATCCTCAAGTCAGGAAATGCTGAGCCCAAAAGCGCTAGAACCTACGCCTGAACCCTGAGCCCTATACCCTAAACCCGAGACCTGGGAGACTCTTGAGACCAACTCAGGGCCATTTATGCGATCTTTTGGGACGGCCTGGCGATAGGCCGCTTAATGCGCAGGGTGCCCCAGGCTGCAGTCCGTCGTTTTGACGACCCAACCCCATATAGGATTCATAGATCTTAGGGCTTTAGCGCTTGGGAGGATGTACCTGAAGGTGTATGGATGCTTATATCCTAGACCCCAAACTCTCATTATAAGTGAGGTCATACAACCCTAATTTCGGTCATGACTATGTCTGAACTACAGCCACACTCTTTTAAATTGCCCATGAGGCTTCAAGTAGGAATTGGGGTGTAGGGTAAAGTTTCTGGACATCAGGAATTCTCTTCTCGGCTCGCTGTTTGGGACCTAATGTTTTGAGGAAGGTCCTAACAAGCATACCGTTCCCGTAAGGGCCATAAGCACTAAACCCTAAACCCTAAACCCTGTTCGCAGGCTATGGGTGCATAAGTAGTGTGTGCAGGGCCAACCTTGCACGTAAGATGTGTTGGCCGGGTAGGTATATTGTCCCCCTTAAGTAGATAGAATATAGGGTTTAGTGTTTAGGCCTTAAGAAAAGAAAATGGAAACTACTATTTAGGGTTTAGGCTTTAGGGTTTGTAGTCCCCCTTAAGTAGATAGCATATGGGCTACATGGGGATCTAATCTTACCATAATATCCCCATAGCCCATAGCCATATTCTATCTACTTAAAGAGGATTATATTGTGAAACGCTCGTGACATCTGTATTAGCCATTTTATGAAGATATAGTACATGGTAGTTTTCCATAGATGGGGAGACCCCAATGCAGACCGCATGGAGGACCCCCAAAACGGTACACGTTTGGAAGAGCGACACCCTAGTCCCTAAACCCGAAACCCCATGTATACCTATGTAGTGCCCATATACGCTTAAACCTCAAATTTGAAAAAGCACACCCTCTCCCCCTCCTTCTCGAATTTTCCGCTATTCGTATTTTTGGCCCATAAGTTGTTGGCTTTGTGTGTCTCGACTTAAGGTTTAGGGTTGAGGGTTTTAGGATTAGGAGGGTTGGGGGTTTAGGGCTTAGGGGTTCAAAGGTTCAGGGTTCTAGGATTCTCGGCGCAGACGTTTATAAGGCGATCTACGGTGTTCCTTCCGGTAGGCATCTTAGGGTAGCTACTTTTGTCAGCAATGTTAGTAGGAAGAACCCCTTACTTTTTCAGCCGGACAGAAGGTGGCAATCCAAAATGCAGAGTATGTTGCTTATTCCTCGCATGCTATATGTTTAGGTTTAATGTTGATCCATGATAAATAACCCCCTCCTTTTAAGGGCCTTAACATCGGATCCATTTTCATAATCCGTGACTTAAGTCTTAACGCAAACCCTGAAGGCAAAGCCCGAAACTCTGAATTCTCAACCCTACTGTTGCTGGAAAAACCCTAATCCCTAAACCCCATGAATGGCGCCACGCGCTCACTACCATGCTTCGGTTGATGCAGGATTGGGGCCATCAACCCTATGAAGCCGCAAAGGGTTTCGGGTTGAGGGTTTAGTATGAAACCTCAAGCCCTAGAATCTGAAACCCTAAAGTAAGAGAGCACGAAGCTCTACGCAGACTCGGTACAAGGCTTCCAGAAAGAACTTACCCTTTGGGTCCCGCAACCCTGAATCTGTTCCCCTGTGCCCTAGACCTTGCACCCCTCAACCCTCACCCTACATGAGCTTTCGTCTAAACTCCTTAAAGGGGATATTTAGGGAATTATATAGGGGATATTAGCGGGATACTAGGAGTTTAGACCGTAGCTCATATGGCAGCTTCCATAAATAGGGGGGCCCTGATATAGACCCCCAACATACTATAATCCTGGTTACTGGGACCCCCAAATGGTTACACATCTTTAGCACCGTCTTTTGTTTTGCATCATCTTCCATCAAAACAAACAACCGCTGCTTGGCACTGTTGTGCTTACTAGTGGTCTGTAGGGAACAAGGGACTAGAGTCCCTGCATAATCCCCATAGAATTCCTTGTTGATACATTCCCTTATTCCTTAGCCTAAGCCCGAAGCCCTAAACCCCAAACCGTAGACCCTAAACCTTAAACCCTAAACCCTACGTATTCCCCTACCTACCTACCTACCTAATCTCCAGTAAGTGCAGAAGTCAGGGGAAAACCGCGTCATCTTCCTGGCTTCTCTGAAGGACCCAGGGATGCCGAGGAAGGCCATAGAAGTTCATTTCAGTTTCACTTTAGGGTGTAGGGTTTAGGGTTCTACGGCTTTAGCGCGTACGCTTTTGGGTTTAGGGTTTGTGGGGTTTAAAGGGTTTATGGGGTTTAAGGTTTAGGGTTCAGGGTTTAGGGTTCCTACTTAGGGGGATTCGGGGTACAGATAGATAGGTGAAAGCGTCAGTTATAAGCAGGTTAGAAGTTGCCCGCGCCCGCAAGTAGTGTGCAAGGTGGGTTTACGTTGTAAGGTTTTGGGTTAATGGGTAGTTATAGGTGGGGTTCTAGTTGGGATAATTCTAGCTGTAATCCTCATACCCATGAACCTTCAGGTAGTGAGTGTTGCGGGCTAAGTGGCTACTTTTGCATCATGTTTCTTGCGCTACCAGCAGACCAGTTTCCCCTTACTGTCTTCCTCAAGCTTGGCAACTCCTAGGCCAAAATACATACCACAAGGACATACATCACAGCGCCTGCTATAGCCTTCCACTCACGTTGTCTGGAGGGTGCCTGAAAGCTTGCTACAGGCCTTCTAGTTCAAACCACGCTCTAAACCCTAACATCTCAAATTAATGCCCCAGTGCCTGAACGCGGCCTCTGCTCACACATCCCTCAACCTGAGCACAGAGCGCAATAAGGCGTAGTTGAGATCCGCAGCTCCAAAACTTAAAGTAACTTACACCGCACATGCCAAATCCCAAACCTTCACACCTTGACCCCCAAACTTGAAGAACTTCCAACCCTCAGTCAGAAACCCTTAACCCCCAAGAGTACAGCCTTGTTCGCTGTTGGAAAATAAGTTTGTGAATACATGAGCCATAGTCTAAGCTCCTAGTATCCCCCTTTATAACCCCTATAGTAGTCCCCGATATAATCCCTTATAGAACACCCTTTAGGGAGTTTAGACTACAGTACATATGAAATCAAAAGCCCAAGCTTGAAGCCCAGCAGAAGGAGTGGGCATTTTGCTTTGAGGGTCCCTGGTGTTGCCAAAGCGGGTTCAGAAGTTCCATTTCGGGACTGACTACTACATGGTGCTTCTTAGAATCTAGGCTTTTGTTGCTCAACTCTAGGGTGATTCAAGATGGAGGGTTTAGGGTTTAGGGTTTAGGGAGTTCCTTGGGGAATTGCTCAAAGTATGGGTCTCTAGTGTTGTTGGGGTGCCTGGCGTGAGGACTTTTTTTTGCGGGTGGTCTGAGGCCACTGGGACTTTACTGGGGACCCCAAACAGGGAAGCCCAAGAATATAGTAGGAATATGATAGGAATATACCTACCAGGGTCCTTACATTCTATTATATTCCTACTATATTCTTGGGGTTCCCTGCTTGGGGTTCCCAACAGAACTTTCAATCATTCCGACGAAGGCTCACTTCACCTTTCCTCGCGGCCCAGCCTTCGAATTCCAGTAAAATTTTTCCCCTCCCCTGATTCTGAAATCCCGCACCCCCAAATAATGTACAAAGGTACTATATGGGTGGTTGTCAAAATTATGGTCCCGTTTTGGATTTGTAGTATAATACTGCACCTAATAATTAGGGTACCCAAAAATGGACCATAATTTTGACGACCACCCATATAGGGAACATTTGATATCAGGGCGGCGGGGGGCTTTGGTGTTAGTGGCAGGGGATGACAGTAGGTGCGGCCAACAAGTTTACCCTAAACCCTAAGCCCCAAAATCCCAAATCCTAAACCTGAAACCCATCCCAAACCCTAAACCCTGAGCTCAAGCCGTGGGCTGGGGGAAGCCTCTGCAGCCATTTCAGCTCACACGTCGCGCCCGCCTATCCGTTTCGAACCCCCTCTCGTCTGACGCCGAGAAATGGGAGGGGTTTAGGGGTTTAGGGCTTTGGGGTTTAGGGTCTAGGGTTTGGGGTTTAGGGGCTGGGACTTAGGGTTCAGGGTTTGGGGTTTTGGGGTCTAAGGTTTTTTTAAAGGTCCTTTGGGGCTGTTGTATATAGGGTTTTGTTGGGGGGGGGCGGGTGTATTACCATAGGGCAATATAAGGTTAGGGGTTTTTCAAAGGTCTTTGGGGTTGTTTATTGTTATGAAGCAATGTAAGGTTTAGGGTTTAGGGTTTTAGGGCTTAGGGGTTCAGGGTTTGGTGTTTCCGGCTTACCGTGCCCCAAACAAACATGGAACCCCATATTGACCCTTTCCAAAGGTGGTAGTGTTTGCAGTACTAGTACTTCTTGAGGCAGTTCTTCCTGCAAGTGGGACCCAGGTATAAGGGAAGACAATTACCTTTGCGGCAAAGGGTCCGAAATTTCTCGCCCGTAGCTCATGCGTATCTTTATCGTGCCCCTAAACAGTAAAACCGCGCGGGCGAAGATGACCCAGGGCTCTTGAACCCTCAGCCGCAGAAGCCCCACCCAGACAAGCACAAAACAGGTTTAGAGTGTACCGTGAATTTTGGGAAGACCTGAATTTTTACTCATATTATCTCCGCACACTTCCACCCTAAACCCCAAATCCTAAACCCTATAGTAGTTTCCATTTTCTTTTCCATTATCCCCATATTCCAGTATGGGGATATATTCTAGGGGATCTAAACCCTAAACCTAGAACCCCAAAATTGCTCAACCCTTTGTGATTTAGGGGATCCAAATTGTTGGATCTTTTTGGCTTTTGGGGTCTGAGTGAAGGTCCTGAACCTGGAATTTTGAGGGGCTTCCATGTGGGCAGTTCCCAAACTTAGGGCCCCATTTTGGTATCCCTACATACTAATTAGGTGCCATTGTATATCCAAAAGGGGTCCATAATTTTGAGAACACCATGTGAGTGTAGGGGCAGATGGATGGTATCCTGAAGGGTTTAACTATAGGGTTTGAGGGTTTTGGGCATAGGGGTTTAGGGTTCAAGTTTCAAGGTTTTTGGTGTAGAGTTTAGGATGTGAGCCCTAACCCTAGACCCTGGCCCCCTGACTTTAAACCCGAGACCCAGAAGCCCGAAACTCTGAGCAACAGCTGGCTCACAGTTTAGGGTTCAGGGTTTCAGAGTTCAGGGTTTAAGGTTTAGGGATGAAGGTTGGGGGTTCGAAATCGAGACGGTACAAGCTAGCCATAGCGGACACCTCGATACCGTGGAGTTCCGACTTGAAGACCTCCAAGGGTACCGCTTCCTGTGCACCGAAAACAGTAAAGGACTCACGGCAGTATGGGGGCAGTTGGAGCAAGGTGAACTGAAGCGGAGCAGACTCCGGGAAGCTGCAGCTGCCGCTCGACTGGAAGACCTCCGCAACGCGCTTGCTACAATGCCAGAACAGGCTGAGTTACAGCACAAGGCTAGCGAGCTTTCCGTGGGCAAAAGGGCAGTTCCGGTCGGGGAGGCTCGAGCTGCAGCCCTTGCCGGATTTAACGTTTGAGATGTCCTTGAGTGGGTCTCGCAAGACTCTAACGAGCTTTGACGCTGCGAATACAGGCTGGGGAGTCCTCCGGTCTGTTGGCTGAGCAAGTACGCAAGGTTTTCAACTGGTCTCTGTTCGTATGGAGTAAAACGCTCGGCGCAGATGATGGGCTTGCAGCTATATGAGCTCAAGATTCAGATTTTCGGTTCAGAAGTCCCGGAACCTGAGGGCTCCAACATCACCCCAAAGCCCAAAGCCTAAACTCTGCATGCTAAACCTCAGCCTTTTCCAGGCAGTTCTGTCGAAGCATACAACTGTGGATGGAGGAAATCTTGTTTAGGGGTTTACGTTTCAGCGTTCAGGGTTTAGGGTGCATTTACTCTAGAATTTACCATATGTTCGGGATGCAAAGTGCTGAAAGATTCCTCCGTCCGAAGATGGCAAAGGGGTCCTGAGACACAAGCCCCACAGCCTTGGGTCCTGAGGTACCGCCCCAACCCTACAAGCCCAAAACCTTAAACCCCAAACCCTGAACCCTAGACCCTAAGCCCTAACCCTAAACCATAAACCCTAAATTCAAATCCAGGCAAAGATGGCCCAGAAGTCCATGTTCACCCGCTTCGTCCAGCCCGGCCGCCTGGCACTCATCACCTTCGGCCCTTGCGCCGGCAAGATGTGCCATGGCTTTAAGTGGGGGGGTTCCCAAAGTTAGGGGTACCTTTAAAGGGAGTCTATGGGGTTATATAAGGATAATGGAAGAGAAAATGGAAACTACTATTTAGGGTTTAGGGTTTAGGGTTTAGGGTTCAGGGTGAGGATTGGAGTATTTTTGGGGTCTATGTCAGGGTCCCCTGTTTCGGGAAGCTACCACATGACTTACGTACTGGCTGTCAAGCAAGGAAGTGGAAGAATTATCGGCTGGTATAGGGTTTCGGGTGGGGCATGGAGAAATGATTCCCCATAGTAGCCTTTATATGAGCCATTGTCTAAACTCCTAAAAGGGAGGTTATCTAGGGGAAGAAATAGGAGAGTGTCATGGGGCTGATTAAGAGACTGCGGCTCATATGAGCTACTGTCAATATTGGCCTTATTATCAGACCCTTAACAGTGGACATGGGGGTCCCTCTTGTAGTTTAGTATAGTCCTTGATATATTCCTTAACAAGGAGCCCATGTCCACTAATTCTCTGAATAATATTGATAGTAGCTCATAGAATCTGCAATGTTGTAGTAATTTCAATTTGTTCCTTTCCAGTTTTCCCGACTAGCAGTGAAGAGTTTAGGCTTGAGGCAGTTGAGGATTTAGCGTGGGGGTCAGGGTTTGGGGCTTGGGCTTAGGACAGAGGGCTTAGGGTTTAGGGGTTGCGGGCTTGGGGGGTCCCGTGGGATTTTGGGTTTAGGGTTTGGGGGTTTAGCGGTTTAGGGTTTAGGGGTTGCGGGCTTGGGGGGCTCTGGTTTGAGATTCAGGCCTGAGGGTTCAGTGTTCGCAAAGGATCTACGTGAGTAGTAATTCTTTTCTTTGAGGATAGTATGGTACCCAAAAAGAGTAGATTATGTCCTCCCTTTGGGTATAACATTCTATTTGCAGCATATTATCTTACGAGGTTCAGCAACCAGAAAACACGACTCGTGTGGATATTTCCCCAAATGGGCCTTTCTTATGCTCCCCAAGTCTCCGGTACTTCCCAACAAAGGCATATCGTTTGAGATGTTGCAGACAGTATTCGCATTTTTGTGCCACAGGCTGCTGTCACATAAGAAGGCGCATGATGGCTCAGAGGTTTAGGAACCTGGAGAGGGGCCCTTTGTGCACTATTGACCTTGTGGAAGCGGGATGTATGTGTTCCATGTTCGCTTGTGGAAGGGGAAGCCCTAAACCCCAAAATGCGAAATCACCAATGACTAGTGTGCACAGTATCTTAAGCATGCCTAGAAGAAAGATTCCAGAAACTTGGGCCAAGCCTCCTGAGATTCCTTCACCCGTCACTCACCTGACTGCGAAACAGTCTACTTAGGCCAAACAGAAGGTTGCCTAAGTTCAAGGCAAAACCCTAAACCCTAAATCACGGCGACCTGGTCTCTCAAACCTCAATACCCAAACCCCTGCACCATAAACCCCAAACCCTAAACCCTAAAAGCTAACCCCTAAACCCTAAAAATCCTAATCCCTAAACCCTAAACCCTAAACCTTCAACCAAAAACCTCAGCCCCTACGCCCTAAACCCTAAACCCTACACCTTTCAATCCCCAAACTGATCTGGGTGTAGGAAGTTTCGGGAAGCTTCTGGCTAGAAGTTGCAGAGTTCCTAATGTAGGGTCTAGGGTTCAAGGTTTAGGGTCCAGGGTTTAGAATGCTTCGCTCGGGGTTTCGGGTTCAAAAGTTCAGGGTTCGCCTTAACCCTGCACCCTAAGGCTGTCCAAAGTCCTGAACGCCACTATGTGAATTCCAAATGCCAAGCCCTAACACCCCAGCCCCACATACGGAATGCTGCTGTAACCTCCGCTGTAAGCTCCAAAAGCTGAACCCGAAACCCTGAACCCTAGAACCCTAAACCCTGAACCCTAAACCCTAAACCCTAAAACCCTAATCCCTGAACCCTAAGCCCTCAAGCCCAACTACACTTACCATTACTTAGGCTTATCAAAGCTTCTTAATCTCAGAAATTTCTGCGCAGGTGCACCATTGTGGACATTGTGGACCAAAAGCGCAGCTCGGCGGCAGTACTTGGTTTAGGGTTTAGGGTTTAGGGTTGAGGGTTTTGGGTCTGAAGAATTATGGGTCCATTTCACGGTTTTCTATGGTTAAATATACGGATATGTGATTTAGGGATATGTGATATGGGGGGTAGACGGGCGGAAGACTCTCCCTCTTCAACTTCTCAGGGAGCTTTAGTAGGATATGCTGCCAGTGCTGCTCGAACTACTGCCCCCTACCAGTACTACACCCTCCTGCCACATCCCTGTTTTCAAACTTTCCTATCTGTATAATATACTGCAATGGGACAGGACAACGCGCAACCCCCTAAAGCAGAAACTTGTGACTGAATCGGCGACATCTCTTGGAAGCTCATTGTACTTCAAGTTTCTTTGTAAGTGTGCCTCATGCTATAAGCAACCGTAAGCCATGAATCTGAAGCTCGAAGCCCAAGACTCTGAACCCTCCAAACACTAAACCCGCAACGCTGATACCCTAGAAATGAAACCTTACCTTTAACTCGCACATAAGTATGGTAGACGATGGAAAACCTGCACCACTTCCGAGCCTCAGTACGCTGTGATTCCTAGTGTGCAAGCTATAAAGGGTGGTGCACTCCATCCACGGTATGAAGCCCCCTTAGAATCCTATACGTATACACACCACGTATACACACCAACACCATGTTCTAATTATGTGAGCTATAGTCCAAACTCTTTAAGGGGAGCTCTATAGAGAATTATATGGGAGAGCATTCTAGGGGTCATCAAGGGGGATGCTAGGAGTTTAGACTATAGCTCATATGGGTAGCCCTAAGCACTAAACTCTACACCCTCCTCCTCATGTTGGCTAGCATGTTCTTACTTTACGGCTACAGAGCCAAGTACTTGGAGCCCCAGGGGACTTAGTAACTACTCATAGCTGAGGTTAAAACCGTATTTATAATTGGGGTAACCCCTATAAGCCCATTTAGGGAAATTTTAAGTAGGGTTATAAGTCCAGTTATAAGTAGTTACTAAGTCCCATGGGCGTCCAAGCTATAAACCCTAAAACCTAAACCCTAAATCCTAAACCCTAAACCTTAACCCCTAAACCCTGAACCCTAAACCCTAAACCCCAACAGAAGTCCTTGTTGGAACCATACGCAATTCTGAGACGGTAGGGTTTTGGTGGCGGCCTACGGCTTATGGGGTTCCCTAAGCCCTAAACCCTTAAGATTCTTGGTTGGGGTTTAGGGTTTAGGGTTACATATTTGGTGTCCTAATCTGAAGGAACCATAAGTCCTAAACTATTATATGAGCTAGTCTAAACTCCTTAAAGGGGCTATATGGGGGATTATATAGGGGAGTACTATAGAGGTCTTTAAGGGGATGCTAGAAGTTTAGACTAGCTCATATGTCCACACTCAACAGGCAAGCCTTCGTGCCCACAGTTCGAAGACTTGAAACCTAACACCCAGCCGCAACCCCCCAACCCCTGGCGCAAAAGTTCAACCTCAGTCCCCACCCTATACTGTAAAGTAAGAGTACCCTGTTGGGGTTGTATAGGGGTATGTAGCGATATGTTGGGATTAGGGTTTAGTGTTTCACAAGATGAGGGGTACCTTTTTTTGGCTTGAAGGTTCATGGGACTTCGTAACCATAGCTGGGCTTATACCTTATAACCTTACTGATATTGGTTAACCTACAGAAGTCCAGTTGCTGGGTCCCATAAATCTTCAAGTACTGTAAAAGCCTGGATAACTGCCCATATCATCAAAGTACAATCCAATTTAGCATTGTACAGAAATCCAGCTTTGACGATAATTTTCCGTTCTATTCCGAACTATACTATGTAATTTGACCCCGAAACCCTAAAACCCCAACCCCAAAACCAACCAACAAATCCTTTCTATTCTATAAGCTAGCATGCATGTGTGGGCCTACACTACTTTCCATAATGCTTGAAAACCCTTACATACAGCCAGTCTCCACGTCATTCTCCATTTTCTTGTCCATTTGATCCTGAATAACCCTTAAATTATGATCCCCAAATCCAACGTTATAGGATCCTTATTGCCAGCCTAAACCCTACATCTGACATTGCCCTAAAGAAAGCCGTTATCCCTGGCTTTAATGCTTGGACCCAACCCCATCCCCTAAACCCCAAGCCTCCAAACCCCTAAACCCCTAAACCTCTAAACCTCTAAACCCCTAAACCATATACCTAAACCCTAAATCCTCAACCTTATGTTGCCCTATAGATACTCTCGTTATAGTAGTTTCCATTTTCCTTTCCAGCATCCCCTATATAACGCTAGCAGTTTCCGTTTTCTTTCCAGCATCCCCTATATTAACAAATAGCCTATACTCCCATATAGTAGTTTACAGCTTCTTTTTCCAGAATCCCCTATATAACCTAATATATACTCTAGAAGCCCCATATAACCCATTATAGTAAGCCCGAACTCTAAACCCTAAACCATTATCCCTGGCTTCAAGGAGTGGTGGTTGATGGACCTGAGAGCCTCACGGGCGCCGGGGTCCTGGGGCGCCAGCAGGGCTCCTGATGGTGTAGGACTTGGGTACATGGGCTTAGCAAAGCACAGGGTTGAGGGTTCCCTAACCGTAAAAGTTTAAACCCTATATGCAGCATACGCTGGTAGTTTTGGAGCTTAGAGCAGCATATTCTGCTAGTTTCCGGGCTTGGAACAGCCTATTCTACCAGTTGTGGTGCGTACGTAGCGCACCCGTCTCGTTTGCTCCCAGGTGCAGACATTTGTCTTCCTCATATTAGCCATCGCTTGGTTCTAGTGGGGTATGCTTGGACGGGTCTTCCTGAGGTGGATCAGGGGAATAGACGGGATTTGGTCAATTTAGTTTTCCCGATTTGCCATCAAGAGGGCCAACATTTTCTGAGGCCTATAGAGGTTAGGCTGACGATACTCATTCAAATGCCCCAACCCAGTAACAGTTGGCTGGTATTTTTGGGTTTAGTTCAAGTTTTATATAGCGCGTTAAAATGCCACTAAATCCTAAACCAAAAAAAACAGGTTCTTACTGGGTTGATTAAAGGATGTAGAGATGAACTGAATTCAGACGCCTCTCTTTGAAACATTGGTGCCTGCAATCCATTGCCAGGCCTTACGGTTACTGGAGGTTTAGGCTTTAGGATTTGCGGGCTTTTTGTCCTTGGCAACCCCAAGCCCTGAACCTTAAGCCCTGAACCCCAAACCCTAAACCCTGAACAAGTTTTCTTTTCCACCCAGGTCCGTCGGCACATGATGCCCGTGAAGAGGCTGAGCCTCACGGACTTCCGCGCCTCGACTCGCTGTTGATTTGGGCCGTTTAGGGTATAGGTTCTAGGGTTGAGGGTTTAGGGTTGAGGTTTTAGGGTGTAGGGTTTGGGCTTGAGGGTTTCTTGCAGGGTAGTAGAGATTATATATACACACTGTTGGGTTTAGGATTTAGGTTTAGGGCTGTAGGAGCCTAACTGAGTAGATGAGTGGAGAACCAAATGTAAAAGATCATGGAAAATGGGATGGAGGCTGCTGAAATACTTGCCATAAAGGATTGCAAATTCATTGAAGCTTCCCAACCCCTGTAACAAGGACCTTGTGATTATCATATGACTATACAAAGGTCCTTCTCATAGGTGTTGGGCGGACAAAAAAAGCCTTGTATGCCATAGGGTTTAGGGTTTAGGCATTTCAGGAATTAGGGTTGGGCTAGTTAATAAGCAAGCGGGCTTTGGTTACGCCAGCCCCTATTCTAAGGAATAGGGTGCTGGTACCATGACAGGTTTTGTCGTGCTGCGACAGGTTTTTTTCTCACAGTGACAATATTTATTTTGATCCCGACAACTTTTGAGTGTGGCTGCAGGGAAGGCTGCTTTTGCAGAAGAAGAACAAGAGCATGTACACGTGCGTAATGCGTG
>CAJNIZ010046729.1:19825-37499 GCA_905231905.1 Symbiodinium pilosum
GGGGGAATATATGGGGGAGTATTATGGGGCTGATTGAGGTGGATACCAGGAGTTTAGATTATAGCTCATAACAGGGGTGGGTTGCTACTACTGTCCTTGTAGCCCAATCATACGTCCCCCAGGTCCACCGCAAGTATGGTCATAATTGCATTATGTTTACACGTGTTCGCATGACCCTAAAAGTTGAAATCCTAGATTCTAGATCCTAACCTGTGCCCTCCGCAGCCTCTTAGCCCAAACAACCCTAAACCCTACAGGCCCTAAACCCATAGACCCCAATATACTGCAATCTTTATTATGGGGACCCCCAAAAAGGTACCCCTAGTTTCAGGAAAGCCTAAACCCTAAACCCTAAAACCCTAAACCCCTAAACCCTAAACCCTAAACCCTAAAACCCTAAACTCCCACGTCCTACATGGGGCTTTCAGGTGGCAAAGGCGCGCACCGCCCGCTCCAAGGCGGTAAAGAAGGCCAGAACAGAGCTCTACCCATACCCCTGGGAGGATGTAAAAATTAGATCCCCTATCTAAACCCGTTATAACCCCTATAGAATCCTTATATAATTTCCCATATGGTTCTAGGGGATCTAATTTATGGATCCCTTTGGGGGTCTGGGTAGTGTTGAGGCCTTATAAGGAACGGTAATTTAGGGTTTATGGTTTAGGGACTTGGGATTTTAGTGCCAATAACTTAGGGGGTCTACGGGTTTGGGGGTCTAGGGTTTCAGGGTTTAGGGTTTTAGGGTTTAGGGGTTAGGGTTTCGGGCGTTAGGGTCTAGGGCTTTAGCTGTTAGGGTTTCGGGTTAAGGGGTTTAGGATTTAGGGGTTTAAGGTTTATGACTTATTTGGACCCTAAGAACCCGTGTACATTAAGATCTAGTTGCTACCAGGGTGAAAGGGAACTGAGAGAGAGCAGGGCATAGCGATCGGGTTTCTGAGAGTGGTTCGGTGGGGAGCAAGAGGAGTACGAATAGCCTTACTACGGGTACTACGTAGTACTCGTGGTAATATGGCTAGTGGTATCAGGATTATTCATTACTAAGACTTTTCATTAGTAGCAGTAATCGTAATAGTAGTAGGGATAGTAGTATTAGTAACAGTAATAGTGATAAGAATAGTAATAACGATCCTTTGCCTACGGTTACACATACCTCTTCATGGTGTAAATTAGGCTGGCTACCCAAAACCCAAACCCTAAACCCTAAACCTAAACCCTCAACACCCTAAACTGTGAAATGGTGGGCTTTCCCGGGCAACGAAGCAGATCCAGAGCCCAACGACTGTCGAGCAATTGCTTTGAGTTCTTAAACATTGACCTTGGGGTTCTCATCGTATAGAATCCTTCTATAATCCTACAGAATCCCTCTCTCTCTCTCTCTCTCTCTCTCTCTCTCTCTCTCTATGTATATAATCCTCTGTATAACTCCAATAGTCGGGAGCCATTACTGCTGATGCCGTGATGGGGCTTGGACCGTTCGCTGTTGAAAGGTTCCGCCTGCTGGGTCAAGAGGCCTTGACATTACTTGGGGGTTTCCCAAAAATTAGCGGGTCCTGTTTTGGGGGTCCCCAGAATAAGGATTATAGCCTCTTGGGGTCTATGCAATGTTGGGGTCCCCCTGTTTTGGGAAACTACCACTTCTTTAGTTTCTAGAACAGCTCCGCCCCGGTTTCTTAGCCTCCGCGCATTCGTTTTCACGATGGGGTTTCTTCGTCCGGAGTGCGACGCTTTCAAGTTTTGAATTTCTTTGAGCTGAAGAAAGGCTATGAAACCGCTTCAGCTAAAGCAACTGAGAAACCATTTCATAATGCTTTGTGTTCAAAGCCCCCGTAGAACTTCGGTCTTCTTCAGTACGACAAGCAGATACCGGCCTTAGAGCTCTGGACATAATTAGCCCACTCTGGCTCTGGAACTCTAAGCCCCAAAGCCCGAATCCTGGCTTTGGAACCCTGGTATAGCTGGAAACGCTCTCGTGCACCCGCTCTGGCTGTTGGGGTGCACAGAAAGCGAAGCCTGACTCCCAACATCATCAACATCTATGAGGTATAGCCGCATGCATGGACCGACCCCGCTGCAAGTTACATATATCCTAGACATGGAGCGGAGGGAGGGAGGGAGGGAGGGAGGGAGGGAGGGAGGGCGAGGGTGGGAGGGGGGATGGTACGGGGAACTGGAAACCCCCTAAATCTCCTCAACCTCCCTAAACCCCCCTGAGCCCGGGAGCCTAAAGCCTAAACCCTAAACCCTGAACCCTGAACCCTAAACCTTGAACCCTAAAGCCTAAAGCCTAAACCCTGAGCCGTAAACCCTAAACCCTAAAGCCTCAAAGAATTGCAAGGCCTTGAAGAAGTGAGTCGCGAGGATGATGGCAAGGCCGTGTGAAAGTTTTAGATGGGAGTTGCGGGCTTAAGGTTTAGGGTGTAGGGTTTAGGTTTTAAGGTTTAGAATTTAGGATGGAAGTTTGGGGCGTAGGGTGTAGGGTGTAAGGTTTAGGGTTAAAGGTTTACGGTCTGAGTTCCAGGAATGTAAGGCACATGTAAGGATAGATAGGGGTCATATAGGGATATTTGGGTACTTCAAACCCTACTCATGGAAACCCCCCTTCCAGGTTCAAAGAACAGGGAGGAGGGAATGGCTTCTCGAAATTGCATTTTCAAAGAGTTTAAGGGTTAAGGATTTAGGGTTTAGGGTCTAGGGCTTTAAGGTCTAGGGTTAATTAAGGTTTTAGGGTTTACAGATGTTGGGGGGTGTAGGGCTTAAGGAATCGAAAGCGTTCCTCAAAAGTAGTCTTGCTGTGCAACGCAACTCTTACCTCGAGGCTCAAGGGACTTCCTTTCTTAGTAGATAGGTGATAAAGAAGGTCAGAACCCATCACCCCCGCATAGGCCATTAGGGGGCTTATAACCGCATTTCACAACCTCCTGCCTACTTGGTCTCCCGAGCCCCAGCCGTCAAGTCCAATTTGAGCGTGTTGGGTTGATAGGGTTGATAGGATTTAGGATTTAGGGCTTAGGGAGTAGGATTTAGGATTTAGGGTCTTAGGTTCAGGGTTTAGAGTATTCAGAGGCCCCCCCATTTAAGGGTTTACCAAGGTAAGCTAAGTTTCCCAATGTTTTGGCTTGGAGAAAGCTACGGTGCATGGAGCAAATGAGATTTCTAGGGCACTTCAGGGGCCTGAATGGTCACGAGCACGACTGTCCTAATATCTTTGTGTAGACAGGGTAGAAGATACTTCAAACAAGATTTCGAAATACATTTATACTGGCAACTGCGGAGGCTTCCATTTTATGAGGCATGGGGGTGCCCCCAAGCCCTAAACCCTAAACCCTAAACCCTAAACCCTAAACCCTAAACCCTAAGACAGATGCCTGGGAGGATGGTAACATAGATTCAATATGTAAAACCCAAGTAATCCTCCTATGAACCTTCTATAACCCCGTTTTACGCTTAGGGGATCTATTTGGCACATCCTTATGGAGGTTTGGGCGTAGATATTTCAAGCTTTTATGCGGCAACTGCCAGCTTTTCGTTCTTCGCAGGAAATTTGGGGTTTCATAGGCAGGGGGCCCAAGGCCCAATATACACGCCGACGAACTAGAATCCTTATGGCAGAGACACCCCGACAGGGACGCCTAATGTTTGGAAAAGCCCCGGGCCTCAATGCCTGGATCAGCTTCGTGTCTTCAGTATTTACGCGTCAAATCGCATTTTCCCCTTCAACTTAACCATAAGAGTTGGTTACTGCCCCCGCTCTGTAACACTTGGATAGTAATGTGATTGTATGAGCTATAGTCTAAGCTCCTTAAAGGGGGGCTATATACAGGGACTATTATAGGGCTTCTTAAGGGGGATACTAGGCGCTTAGACTATAGCTTGTTTTTAACCCTTTTGTTACCCACTAATACAGACGCGTACTGGGTGGGGGCAGTACCCAACCTCAAACCCTAAACCCTAAACCCTAAACCCAAAAGCATGCTTAGGCTTTGTGGTCTGAAACCCTTAAACCGCAAGCCCTGATCCTGGAAAGGGCCACGTCGCGCTGATCCAAACTGGGCTTTTGGCGCAGATCCCGGAAAGGGCGGCCACGTCGATCCTGGCTTTTTTGGACCACAGCCCCCATGGAAGGGAAAAGGCTTGGATGATGGTGCTCAGAAGGGCGGAGCTCGCGCTGCTGCTGGTGGACATGGCAAGGCCGCGCCTAAGAGGAGCTCAACGTCAGGTGCGCGAGGCAAAGCATTTAAAGACCTGAGGGACAAAATCACTGGCCTGGAATCTCAGATCGAATCGGAGAAGGAGACGCGCAGTGAGGCTGTGGAGCAGGCGCTTCGCGCTCAGAAGGATGAGCACAATGAAGCAATGGAGCAAGCGCTTTGCGATCTCAGGTCCGAATTGGACGAGGAGGGGAAAAGGGCAATGGCATTGCTGGATGACAGTCTTCGCAGGTCCCTTTATTTGCAGCTTCGCCGCGTCCAGGATGATCTGCAGCGGGAGCAGACGAGCCACATGAAGACAAAGCAGCTTTTCGCGTCGTAAGCCCTAAAGCCCTAAACCCTAAAATATAGAGATGTATAGGGTTTAGGCTTTAGGGTTTAGTTTAGGGTTTAGCGCCCCCAAACCCTAAGCCCTAAACCCTAAACCCTGAAAATGTTTAGGCTCTGACGGCTCCACACATAGACGAATACGCCCTGCTGCCTTGGCGTGTTTTCTTAGGGCTATGGCGAGCTACTTCTCTAAGCAATTTTGAACATGAGAACCGAGCTTCTATTGGGCTTGCCGAAAATTAGTGGACTGCCTATAATCTAAAAGGAGTACAAGGTAGTCAAATCTATTTTGGGACCCCCTATTTATGGAAACCCTGACCCCCTCCCTTCCTCTCCTCCCTCTCTCTCTGAATAACCACGTCCTTATCCCCTAAACCCCCATATGTCATTGTGAGCCCCGCACAAGGACCAAAAGGCTAGGTAGGTATGTACAAAACGAGCGTGTGATCTACAATATCACTTCTTAGAAGGGACTGGGGGGATTGCCTGGCTATGCTTTTGGTTTTCCCTTACCTAACCCTACAGCCCTAAAACAAGCCGCTCTATAATCCCAGCTTTTTCAGTTTCCAACTTCTTGTCCATTTGACTGGCCACTATTGGGGTGAACATCCTCAAGCCTTATATCATCCTTCTGTCATCCCTATGTGAGCCATACTCTAAATTCCCAGTATCCCTTTTGATAAGCCCTATAGTGGTTCCCTCTATGCTCCCCATATGACCCGCCCCCCCCCCAAATTAAGGAGTTTAGACTATAGTAGTTGTGGCACCTAAACCCTTAACCCTAAACCCTCACTCATCTTTTAGACCCCCATGTCAGGTCTGTTGAGCGTGCTTGGGCTTGAGTAGTGGGAGATGTCTGCGGAGAGAAAGTGTGCGACAAGCTGTTATAGTCCCCCTTAAGTAGATCGAATATAAGGTTTAGGAGTTAGGGTTATAGCCCCCGTTAAGTAGATAGAATGCAGGGCTTAGGGTGCAGGATTCAGGGTTCTAGTCCCCCTCAAGTAGATAGAATGTAGGGTTTAGGGTTTGGGGTTATTGTCCCTCTTAAGTAGATAGAAAATGGCTCTGGGTATATTCTAATCAGATACCCATATACACCATAGTCTATCTACTTAAGGGGGACTATAGGTAGGCTTGGGTTAGGATTTTTTTACAGGGCCTAAAGAATTACGAATTTCGTGTTGAGGTCCCTATACCATACAGTTCTTATCTAGAAGGCTATAAGGTTGGTAATCATGTAGCCCCCTACAGTACATCTACGTGATATGTAAGGTTTAGGATTGTAGGGCTTGAGTCCAGACTAGGCTATAGGAAGCGTAAAAGGATTTGCTGGGAGTTTGTGAGCGGCTTTTAGGACCAAATGTTATGTCACAGGGTTTTGCTTACTTGAATTTATGGGTTTAGGGTGTAACCCTAAACCCTTCTAGCAGAACCCAAAGTGAACTCCGTCTACAAGGGCAGTGCCCTTCGCAGAGTCCCGTTGGGGAGTCCTCTGTTTGCTTGGTGGAGTTAGGTGTTTCGGGCTTAGGGTTGAGGATTCAAGTTGTCGGGTTGGCGTTTGCAGTGTAGGCGTTGAAGTTAAGGGTTTACGTTTGCAACCCTAAGCCCTAAACCAGAAATCTCGGGGATGAGGGTTTTGGGTTCAGGCACCCAAGGCCTTGCGGGTTGCTAGTAGGGCTATATAGGAGTGGAAAATGGAATCTACAGTTTAGGAGTTAGGGTTTAGGGCTTCGCGTTTTGGGATCAGGGTTTAGGGTTTAGGGTGGGATTCGCTCTAGTTTCCCAGATGATTGTTTAGCACTTGCCTTGCTGCCTGCTTTCCTTTTCCCTTGCAATTACGCAGTTCGTCACTTGCCTATAGAAGACTATTCTTTCTATGCATTCCTGAAACAAAATCCTTTCCTTCCAAAAGTATAAACCCTGAACCCTAAACCCTCTTAGATGTGTTTTGTGCGAGGCGAAAGGAGACCGACCAACAAGATCCTTTGTAGAATCCAAGGCATACTCCTACCCATATAGGGTTTAGGGTTTAGGGTTTGGAAGGATCCCCAAGGTGTGCCCCCCTGTGTGCGAGAAACCCTCAAGCCCAAGTCCCCTAAACCCTAAACCTGGTATATTCTAGTATTATGGTAGATTATGGTATTACAATATATTTTGTAGAATAGGGTATATTGGGTATATTATGGTATACTATAGTATATCATCCTAAATTGTGTTCCCAGCTTTTGGCCTCTAGCCGTTTGAGCTCCAAAACGTCACAGTGATCTCTCTCTCCAACGTGCGCAGCTAGCGGGGTGCCAAGAATTCGCGGGGCTTTGAAAAGGTTAGAGGCATCGGCCCCTGATGTGGGCCCTTAGTTCCAGGGAACCTTTACCGCAGGACTATGGGATTTTTCCTGCCTGGGGTACTTGTAGCCTATCTGAAGTAGGGAGAGTGGACGCATACGCATACGGCACATCGTACAGTGCCACAAATTCCCCGCATTGCATCTGCTTCAGGGGGATGATCGGGTTTGTAGAAAGCTATACCATGGACGTCGCAAAACATAGTCCCTGACCTTCTCCAAGAAAGGAGCCTCCGGATCTCAAGCGCCAACCGGAGGCTTCTACTTACTGGTTCTTTTTAGGTCTCAGGGAATGATATAATCCCTATATAATATAATCCCTATATATGTATATGAAATGTTCCCATATTCGCTTCTAAGAACCCATAAATTTAAATGGGGGACAGGGGGCGGTTTGCCAGGATCATGGGAGGTTGGATGGCCACCCTACCTGGAAATCCACTCGACCACCATGAATATCAACTTTGTCTCGTATTCCGCAAGCAGTGTACCCCAAACCCTGAACCGTGAAAAACCTTAAGCCCTAAACCCCTAAACCCTAAACCCGAACCCCCTAAACCCCTAACCCCTAAACCCCAAACCCTTAACCCTACACTCTGATCTTCAGGTAGACTCTAAACTGTTCCACACGGTGTTGTGATTTCCTACAGCTTTACATACGCCTTTCGCTGCATCCGCATCATGAAGGTTAAAATGAAGTCTAAGGTTAAGGTTTTCAGGTTTTAGGGTGTAGGATTTGGGGGCTTTAGGGGTAGGTTTGGGTTGAAGCTGAGGATTTGCAGACGCTTCCAGCCCCCCCTTTGAAGCAGTTGTCATGCAATACACCGTTTTATGTTTCATATTTGGCGAGCGTATATAAGCTTCCTTAGGATTATGGGTGGGTGTATGTCTTCAGTGCCCAACTTAGGGCACCGTAAAGTAGAATCTTACCCCTATATACCCTACACCATAGCTGGACATGAGACATCTGAGTCTTAGGTCGGGTTTCAATGACCTTGCAGTAATTCCCTCAAAGCTTCCAATGGACGTATGAAGTCACGTGACCATGTCTCAGAATTTGTGAGCCCTAAACCCTAAACCTCAAACCCTAGACCCTACCTGGACCCCAAAAGTATGTAAAATAATGGCCTTAATGGCTATTATTATGTGTTTAGGGCTATTATTTTACATGCTTTTGGGGTTTAGGTAAACCCTAAATTCGAATCCAGGCAAAGATGGCCCAGAAGTCCATGTTCACCCGCTTCGTCCAGCCCGGCCGCCTCGCTCTGATCACCTTTGGCGCCCCGGCTAATGTAGAAGCCTGAATAATTATCGTTCATCGGGATTCAGGGTTTATCGTTAAGAGTTTTGGGTGAAGAGTTTAGGGTTAAGGGTTTAGGGGTAAGGATTCAGGGTCAAGGGTTTAGGGTTCAGGGTTTATAATTAAGGGTTTCGGGTCTAACAGCCTGACGAACTAATGTTTAGGGATAACGGGCTGAAGTTAAGGGTTTAGCGCTCAGAGTGTCTCAAAACGGGGGCACCCTGGGGATTCTAGGGATATGTACGGCTCATAAGAGGATTACAGGGGTCCCGTTGGGGATTTTGTAGGCATCATCCCCAGAAACCCCCATGTAGCAGCCCGTTTCGGGTTTAGGTCTAGGGGAAAATCACATGAAACATGAAATGGAAATGGGGCTCGGGTAGTTTTTTCTGGGAGAAGATTTCTGGTAGACGCGTGAAAGGTTAGATAGTAACACTTCAATCGGTCTTTAGCCTTCGCCAGGAATATGATGCCGTCCAAAACCTTAGGCTTTAGGGCTTTGGGCTGCGGATCGAGTTAGAGATCCATCCGTGCCCTCTCCCAAAAAAGCATGATGTTCTTGGAGTAGCCGCCTCCACGGCGTCACAACACGTCATTCTGGTTGTAAAGAACCACTGAGCTTTATTTTTCCATCCTCCATCTATGCAGCAGGGAACGTGACCTCTTTGGTTCTGCAAGCTCAAGCAACTTCAAGCAGCCCATGTGGATGAATTTGGGGTTTAGGGTTTAGGGGTTTTAGGGTGCAGGGGTTTCGATGTTCAGAGCTTAGGGTTTCAGGGTTTTGGGCTTAGGATTTTGGGCTTGGGGCTCGAGGTTTGGAGACAGGAGGCTTGGGATCGAGGGTTGAGGCTTCGCTCGGGACCAGAGTTTAGGGTTTAGGCTTTAGGGTTTAGGAATCTATAAACCATGATCCCTGGCATGCAACCCCAAACCCTAAACCCTTAAAGGGTTTAGGGTTTAGAGTACCCCATACCCCCTCCGATTTTACTGAACCCCAAACCCTAAATCAAAAAGCCTTGAACCTTGAACCAATTCTAATACGCATCCACTTTTTAAATGTTTTTCAAGCCTTTTTACTGTATAAGCCTTCCATTCACAGCCCTCCGCGGTATTTAGCCACCTTACAGTCTTGTTAAGGTGCTCAATGAAAGCTTAGGGTTTAGGGTTTCAGGATTGGCGTTTAAGGTTTAAGGTTTAGCGTTTACGGTCTTAGGGTTTCCTCGCGAATTTTCCTGATGGAGAAGCAAAAGGAAAGGAATGTGGAACATGAGATCGAAACTGAATTGGATAGAGGTTATGTAGGGGCTTATACTAGGTAACATGACGTTTTGGTAGCCCTAACCTTCCAAGGTAGGACCCAGCAACTATCACAGGTCCATAAAACGGGTCCTAATTTTCTGGGCTGGGTTACCAAAAGTCTCCGATTAGTTAAAGCTGTAGGATTCAGTTTCGGCACTAAACCCCAAACCCTGACCCCCAAACCCTAAACCCCAAACCTAAACCCTAAAACCCCAAACCCTGAACCCTAAAACCCTAAAACCCCAAACCCCAAGCCTCAACAGGCCCAAACGGCTAACCTTGGAACTCCCAAGCTGGGCCATTGTTGGAAATCATGACTGCAGTCTATACTCTACGACTAAAGCAGGGTTACGGTTTTGGGTTTTGGGTATTGTAGTATGATGTCAGAAGTTTTGTTCATGTACTAGCAGGGAACCAGCAAAAGTTTCAAGCCCGCAACCTTAAAGCCCAAATTGAACTATAGTCTAAACTCCTTAAAGCGGCTTATATAGGGGAATATTAAATAGGAGGCATTAAGAGGGATACCAGGAGTTCAGACTGAAGCCCAAACCCTTCGCCTTGATCGTCCTACAGTCTACCTTTCCCCTCTCCTCCCTAGGCCCTGTCTTACTGGCTCAGAAAAGTGCGGGGTTTCAGGGTTCCCCCTCATATGCCCCCATGAATATTGAGATCCCTAGTATAAGGGACCTGAAGAGGGAACCTGCAGTTTCGGAAACGGCCATGTTTCTGCCTGGATCCAGGACCTTGCGCTGGAAAGATGCACCTCGGCTGGCGCGTAGAAGCATCCGGGCACCGTAGAATGGCCGGCTATGTTGTCTTGACTACGGTTATACGTGCGATTACTAAAACATTACAGTTGCCACTAGCTATCTGTTACTGTGACTGCGGTCGATGGACAAAGGCATGCTCTTCGGGCCCTGTAATTCCTAGGACATCAGGGATTTAGGGTGGTGCAAGCTTTCTTCCATGAGCATATGACCATTCCGAATACTAAGATTCTTTCATACTCAGGAAGATTGTCTTTGTATGAGCCCTGGTGCAAGTATAGTAGACAACAAAGTAGACACTTGTCAAATGATTATTCAGGCTTATGGTGCTAGCTAGAGGATCATTACCGCAGTTGAGTTCTCAGCTGGTATTCTCCCAAGGAGCATACAGCTGTAGTTTTTAGGAGTATCCTAATGAACCAGACAACCTACAAGGTACGTGTAGACTCTTTTCGGCCTAGGGCTTTCGGCAACTTTGGAGGGAAAAGACAGCTGCATGAGCTGTTGTGAAAAGGGTTTAGGGTTTAGGGTGTATACCCCTTAGTAACCCCTATAATGGAGAATCAAATGGAAAAGGACATGGAAAATGAAATGGAAATTGGGATTGTATGGGGGATTATAGGGGTCATAGTCGAAACTCCTAGTATCTCCCTCAATAAGCCCTATAATGCTCCCCTATCTAATCCCCTACATAACCCGCTTTAAGAAGTACTTTAGACCTAAACAGTTTAAGGAGTTAAGACTGCAGCCCATCTCATCTCTAGGGTGAGGGGCGTAGTAGGGAAGGGGGAATGGAGACTCCTATGTTGTTCAGGGTTTACGGTTAGGCTGCTTAGTGAAGAGTTTCTGGGCTTAGGGTTGAGGGTTAGGCTGCTCAGTAAGGGGAAACGGGAAAGACAATGGGTACGAGTGTGCCATTTTTAGGCTTAGGTTGCTTAGTAGGGAATGGGCTCCAAACCCTAAACCCGCGGGAACACGATTCTTGATTGGGGGGGTCTAAAACGAATTCCCGCAGGATCCATTCCCTCATTGTCTAGCAATGGAAACAGACACCGCCGTCATATACCCTTGAGGTAAGGTGGACCAGATAGGAAAAATTAGGGGCTGAACCCTAAACCCTAAACCCCTAAACCCTAAACCCTAAACCCCTAAGCCCTAAACCCTAAACCCCTAAACCCTAAACCCTAAAACCTGCTAGGGTTGCTCTCTTGAAAAATGCCTTCCTCCCCTGGTGATCAGTAGATGGTCTTCTGTGGTAGCTAGGGCTGCCAAACGCGGCACGCACGCACGCGCGTCCAAGGGCCCTTGCTTGGAGGGTAAGGGGATGTAATATACATACACACGTATATGTTATACAACCCCAGGTATCCCTAGCATGAACCTCCTTACTAAGTTCCCCTCCAAGTAGGCTCTCTAAATGACACAGCTTCGAAGCGGAAACGCACTGCGAAGAAACGCCCATGCAGGCATCCCGAACAGAGTGGGTAGTCTTTAGAGTTTATGGTTGCAGTATGAGCTACTGTAAATATTAGGTCTACCAAAACACCAGTAACGTCCACATAGGCATCCTTTTGACAGTTTTCAAGAGTCCCTCTTATCTTCCCGAAAAAGAAACCCACGCCCATCAATTATGTGGGAAATTGAAATAGTAGCTGTAGCTCATACAGCAGCCCCTTCAATCTCCTGGTGTCCATTTCATCTTGCATTGTCTTTTCCCTTGGAGTGTGTATGATTGTTGCTTAAGCCCCGAACCCAAAATGTGTCCCACTTGATTTTCCATTTTCTCTTCTATGTCAGACTCCGCTACTTTAATCGTACACCCTGATTAATTCCGTTAACACCAAAGCGGCAAGGTGCACCATCGTCGACATTGTGGACCAGAAGCGCAGCCCGGCCGAGCATTGAGTTGTAGGTCTCCAAGCCCTGCTGCCTTAGTCTTTGAGAAGTACGCGCTATAAGATTCAGGTGTAGGGCTTAAACTCTAAACTCCAAACCCTAAACCCTAACCCCCCCTACATCCCTAAACCCCAAACCCCCAAAACTCTAAACCCCTAAACCGTGTGGGTTTCTGGTTTGGCGTGGTGCCAGGTCTTCCTTAAAAACCTGAGGGTTTAGGCTTTAGGGTTTAGGGACCTTTGAAATTTGAAAATGGTGCATGGAAGCGTCTGATTGGCTGTTCAGTTGCCCGTGCGGACTGTTGGGACAATGGAAAAGAAGATGGAAACAAGTATTTAGGGTTTAGGCATTTGGGGGTGTCCTGAAATTAGGGGTACGTCTTCTGGGTCCCTAGAATAAGGAAGAACCTGGAAACTTGTATTTAGGGTTTAGAGTTTAGGGTCCAGTTGCCTATGCAAACCCATTCCTGTGGTTTAGGTTTATGGGGGTCCCTGTAATGAGGACTATCGTAAGATGGTCTATGCAAAATATCTTAAACCCTAAGCCCTAAACCCTAAACCCTGGAGGATCTATTTGTCCCTTGTACTGCTTGCTAGTGGGTGCCAGGCCTAGGCCCTAAACCCAAAACCAAAATCCTGCAATTCAACCTGCTTAGCAGGGAATATAGGGGTCTGATATAGGGTTCTATAGGGACAATGGAAAATGGAACCCCCCCAAGCCCTAAACCCTAACCCCTGAACCCTACACGGTAGTTTCCATTTTGTTCTCCATTATCCCAATATAAACCCAATATTGCCATTTAGGGTCCCAGTATAAACCCTAATATTACCATTTAGGGTTTACAGTAGGACCCTGAAGAGCTGCCCCCGAGTAAGCCAATCGTCCCCAGTAGCGGGAGATCCCAGAGCGGAGGAGCCGGTAATGTAGGGGTTATATAGGGGTTATAATATTGGGTTTATACTGGGATAATGGAGAATAAAACGGAAACTACTATTTAGGGCTTGGTTTAGGTTTAGAACTTAGGGATTAGGGTTGAGGGTTCAGAAGGAGTTCCAGCTTGGGAGCTCGGGCCGTTTTGGGTTGCAGATGAGCTTCGGACTAAATTTAGGTTAGGGGGGACCTATAGGGGACTATATAGGGTTTTGCGGGGACCTATTAAGGGGTATATTACAAAATTAGTCCAGGGCTCATATGACTGCAAGACATATGTTCGCTCATGGTATGCTGAGTGTCCACTGATTTGTTGTTGCGCTGCGGTGCAGGAAACGAACCTTGAGTTCTTACCTCGAAACACGCTCAAGGCTCAACACCTTGTTCTAAACCCGGTAATCCCTATACACCGCTCTACAATCATATTTTCCTTTTTCTTATCGCTTGAATTTCTCCATTATAGTAAATTAAGCTGTGAATCTTTGATTTGCATTTCCTCAACCCTAAGCCCTAGGTATGCAGTCCCCCCAATACATATCTTGCGGTATATTCCATTACTGTGATTACACAAGGACTATTTGGTTAGATAGGGTTTGGGAGTACGTTTTACTCTGAGTATAGAAGGGTTCTATAACAGAGTAGTATTAGCATAGGGAACATGCAGCAGTGTCCCGCGTTTCTATCTTCTCTGTAGGGGAGGGCCGGTACCCTTAAGGGTTTACGGTTGCGGCCCCTGTGAAGGTTTCCCACATTTCGGCAGCGTTGATTTAACATTCAGGCAACGTTCCATTTGGGGAACTGCGGATGTCGAAGCATATATCCCACAACTATCTTCGAGTTAACTAGGCCCCTACATATTATCCCTACACTGCAACCCAGCATCCATTTCATTTTCCATTTTCCTGTCCATTTGATTCTCCAGCACTCGCCCTAAAACTTAAGCCCCCCCAAAAACCCAAATCCTAAACTAACATCCAAGCCGTAGAAAAGACCCCAAGCATGAAACCCTAAACCCTAATCCCCATGGGTGAGTTTCCCAAACAACTTGGTAATCTCCATACATAAGGGTTAAGGTTTAGGGAAGTTTAGGGCTTATCATCGGGGAACCCCAACATAGACCCCAATATATTGTACTACTGCTCATGTTAGGGACCCAGCAAGCAGGACCCCAATTTTTCGGAAACCCTAATTCCAAAAGACCATGATGCAATCCCAGTTTCCATTCCCGTTTCCATGTTCCTTTACATGTGATTCTCCATGGTTTCCAGGAATATCCCTGAACCCTCTACAATCCCTTTGCATCCCTATCTACACCCTAATTCTCCCAATCTTGGGAACCCCCAAGTAGGCCCGCACATCAAGGCGTTGTCGTGGATGGCCCGGAGAGCCTCACTGGTGTCCATATCCCGGAGAGTCCTTCCATAGTGTTTATGTATAGGTTGGGTACTGCCCCACCCATTAAAATTTGGATAGTATCTATAATATAAGTATGTATACCCTTAATATTATCCCTATTATAAACTGTTAATGGGTGGGGGCAGGACCCAATTTATAGGGTTTGGAGGTCTTACAGGGTTTGTGGGGCTAGGCATTAGGGAGGATTTAGGGTTCCGGGTCTAGGGGACCGTTCATTCTTTGAGTTGAAGCCCCCTCACCAATATTGCCGCTCCCGCCCCTTGGTAAAGAATAATCCCAATGTTGAGCAGGTGGTGGGGGGGCTTTAAATAACCCTAAACCCTAAAGCGAAGCTAGGAGTCAAGGTTAGGGTTCGAGCTTGGTTTTGCGCTGAAGGTTTTAGATTCGGGGCTTGGGGCTTGGGTTTGCTGTTTCAGATTTAGGGTTTGGGGCTTATGATGTGTTCGATGTAATCCCTTCATACTTCTTTACTCACAACAAACACTTATGAGGAAAATTTACTATTGGGGGCATGGGGGGTAATAGTAGTGTCATTCCCCTTACAGAAACAGTTGCCAGAAGAAATACTAGTAGTTATAATCGCCACTTAATAACTCAAGCCCCTTGAAGGACAGGTACTGGCGGGCGGAATGACCCAAAGTATGGAGGGATCTTTCTTTTTTTTTTGTGCCGTAGGGAGAGTTTTTCTAGCCACAGACCATGAGTCCCTCAAGAACGTAGTCTTCAACACAGGATACAAAGATAGAATCAAAACTACGGGTAGGAGCAGAGGAGGTAAAACACCGTATGGAATAGAGGTAACTACGCAAAGACACTTCAAGCAAGAGTGGGACCACAACTCGGGTAGAAGTATACTTGGTGAAAACACAGTTTAAGCGGCAATATCAGGAGCGCTGACAGCTTTTGGGACTGCGCCAATGCGCGCATACCATGCGCGCCCGGCGTTAGCAAAAACCCCACAAAGTCTGAACCCTAAACCCCAAACTTTAGACCCTTAACCCCAAACCCTAAATCCTAAACCCTCAACCCTAAACCTTACCGAGTATGCGTAAGTCTTCCGCTTTCACTCAGGTCCGCCGCCACATGATGCCAGTGAAGAGGTTGAGCCTCACGGACTTCCGCGCCTTGGCTGCTGTTAATGAGTTTAGGGTTTAGGGTTTAGGGTTTAGGGGTTTAGGGGTTTAGGGTTTAAGGTTTAGAGTTCTGGATCCCTACGTGGGGGTGGATGTTTGTTTGAGCTGTCGCCTGTTCAGTGCACAGGTGAGTGTATACATGGATTGTAGCATGAACCTACAGCGCTTCAGTTTAAGGGCATACCCGAAAATGCAAAGTCCCATTGTACGGGCATCTGAACGATCACAGCGTGCACAGTCTTCTGAGCCCTTTCCCGCTCTGATTTTCCTTTAATTCTTACAGGAAATGTGGACCGTTGCCCTAATATCCTGGAATGCTAAACCCTCTATCCCAACCCCCAAAGCCTAAACCTCAAAACCCCCAACCCTAAACCCTAAGCCCCCAACCCTAAACCCTAAGACCCAAACCCTAAACCCTAAGACCCAAACCCTAAGCCTTAAAACCCCCAAACCTAAACCCTAAGACCCAAACCCTAAGCCTAAACCCCTAAGACCCTAAGCCCTAAACCCCAAACCCTAAACCCTAAAACCCCCAACCGAAACCCTAACCCCCAAAGCCCTAAACCCCTAAGACCCTAAGCCCTAAACCCCAAGCCCCAAACCCTAAATCATAAGCCCCAAACCCTAACCCCAAACCCCAAATCCTAAACCTTAAAACCCCCAACATTAAACCCTAAGACCCAAACCCTAAACCCCATAAGCCCCAAACCCTAAACCATAAGCCCCAAACCCAAACCTTAACCCTAAACCCTAAACCTTAAACCCTAAAACCCCAACCCTAAACCCTAAAGCCCCCAACCCTAAACCCTAAGACCCTAAACCCTAAGACCCAAACCCTAAACCCTAAAATCCAAACCCTAAACCATAAGCCCCAAACCCTAACCCTAAACCTTAAAACCCCCCAACCCTAAACCCTAAAACCCCCAACCCTAAACCCTAAAACCCCCAACCCTAAACCTTAAAACCCCCAATCCTAAACCCTAAGGCCCCAATCCTAAACCCTAAAACCCCAACCCTAAACCCTAAGGCCCAAACCCTAAACCCTCGGACCCAAGCCCTGAACCCCTAGGCATGGTCCTCGACCGCGGTGTGAAGGAGAAGACCCTGAAGAAGGCTCGGGCACAATACACTGGGTACCCGGTTTAGGGTTTAGGGTTTAGGGGTTTAGGGTTTTGGGTTACCCGGTTTAGGGTTTAGGGTTCAGGGTTCAGGGGTTAGGGTTTAGGGGTTTAGGGTTTAGGATTTAGGGTTTAGGTTTTAGGGTTTATAGCTTGGAGGCCCATGGGACTTAGTAACTAATTCTAACTGGGCTTATAACCCTATTTATAACCCCCCTAAATGGGCTTATACCCAGGATAACCACAGTAAAAAGTAGTTACTAAGTCCCATGGGCCTCCAAATAGGCTATGGAGTTCCTTGTAACTATATCTCTTCCCCCAAGCTATCATGGACACCTCTGGTTTAGGGTCCAGGGTTTAGGTTCAGGGCCTAGGGGTTGAGTAGGGTGTTTAATCTAGAGTTTCATAAGATCTTTTTTAGAGGGTTGTGTTGTATAGGGTCTCATAGGTGTATTGGGATATGTAGGGTATAGGGCTTTGAACTGAGGAGGGGTCCGTTGTAGACTGCGGTCCTGCTAAATGGGATCTGAGGATTCAGGACTACAGGTTTAGGCCTTCGTATCGAAGATGTAGGCTCCCAAATGGGTGCTATATGAGCTATAGTCTAAAGCCCTGGTATCCCCCTCTATAACCCCTACAAGACTTCCCTATATAATCCCCTATATGATTCCCTTTAAGGAGTTTAGGCTATAGCTCATATGAGCTTTAGGGCTTAGGGTATGTTAGTTTGGGTGAGAGGGTACCATCCCTAGACGCCCCAAACCCTAAACCCCCCAAACCCTAAACCAGAGCCCATATGAGTAGTGTTTAATTTGGGGATACTATGGTACCCAATATAGAGTAAGATTATATCCTCCTTTTGGGGTATAGTATTTTATATAAGGGATATAATCTTACTGGGTTCAACCACCAAAAAAACCGATACTCAAATTG
>CAJNIZ010046730.1:1936-19713 GCA_905231905.1 Symbiodinium pilosum
AGTCCAGCCTGACCATCCCGCATGGTACCCCTCCATGGGTTTTGAGGAGTTGATACGGGTCATGTAGGGCTTAGCAAGGCCTAACTAACAAGAACATTAAGGCTGGGGAGCATACTCTTGGGATTAGCGTTGAGGCTTTAGGTTTTAGGGTTTAAGGTTGAAGGTTTAGGGGGATACTTTTGTAACCCCAAAAAGTGGGAACCTGTATTCCAGAAGGGTTCCCTAGATCCTGAGCCCAGTGCCAGAAGTAATTTCGATACCTTTAGGGTTTAACCCTAAACCCTGAAGCCTAAACCCTACACCCTAAACCCTGAACCCTAATTGCCTGCTAGAATCCACCTGCCACTCCCTTAGGGCACAGTGAACTTGAGGAATGTTCACAAGAAACGCCCCATGTGAAAACTCCAAAGCCCTGACCTGTGAGCCTAGATGCTACACTCTCCACCCGGAACCCTAGCTCCTTCACCCCCCCTATAACTCCAAAACCCTAAATCCTCAACCTTCCCCATAAATCCTAAACCCTAAGCCCTGCAACCTTTCTATAAATTCCAAGCCCCAAAGCCTTCACCCTGTCTGTCGATCCTAAATCCGAAGCCTTAATCCCTAAACCCTAAACCTACACGTGACGCTGGATTTCAGACTGAAACCAAGTGCTGGGGCCCGTGCTTCATGCAGGCGTAAACGTCCCCGGGGTTAAAACGAAACCTTAAACCTAGCCCAGGATGAGGGCCATCAGGGAATCTCGCGACCATGTGAGGGTCTTGCAGAAGAAGTTGGCCTTCTTCTCAGCCAGGGTTTAGGGGTTTAGGATTTCGGGTTTAGGGATTTAGGGTTTTAGGGTGTAGGATTTAGGGTTTCAGGGATTTGGGTTTTAGGGTTTAGGGATTTAGGGATTTAGGGTTTCGGGTTTAGGGATTTAGGGATTTAGGGTGTAGGGTTTAGGGTTTTACGGTTTAGGGATTGAGGGTTAGCGATGTAGGGTTTAGGGATTTAGGGTTTTAGGGTGTAGGATTAGGGTTCAGGGATTTACGGTTTAGGGATTCAGGGATTTAGTGTGTAGGGATTTAGGGTTTAGGGATTTAGGGTTCCGGGATTTAGGGTTCAGGGAGTTGGGGTTTTGGGGTTTAGGGTTTAGGGATTCAGGGAATTAGGGTTTAGTTTTCGGGTTTAGGGATTTAGGGTTTATGGTTTTAGGGTGTAGGGTTAGGGTTTATGGATTTACGGTCAAGGGATTTAGGGATTTAGGGATTCAGGGGTTCAGGGTTTAGGGATTTGGGTTTTGGGTTTAGTGATTCTGGGTTTTAGGGTTTAGTGTTTAGGGTTCAGGGATTTTGGGACTTAGGCTTTAGGGATTCAGGGTTTAGGGATTTCGGGGTTCAGGGTTCAGGGATTAGGGTTCTCAGTCTCAGGTCGGGCCCAGGAATTGCAACGAGTGTGTTGCAGAAGCATATAGACATGGAGATGTGTGAGGTTTCTGCATTGGGTTCGGCTTTATAGGCTAAACCCAAAGCCTGAACCCTAAACCCTAAACCCCTAAACCGTAGACCCTAGACCAGGCTTCTTTGGGGTGCTTCATGCGGTGGCACCTAGCGTAAGCTTCAGAAACTCACTTTCGTCAATATTAGGACCGCGGGTTGAATATGCAAAAATGAGCTACCCTAAGGGTCCAAGGACCCCAAGTAATAGGGTTTCAGGGTTTAGGGTTTAGGGTCCAAGGACCCAAATAGTAGGGTTTTAGGGTTTATTTGTTCTGGGTCCAAGGACCCAAAGAATAGGGTTTGATGGCCCAAAGACTCTGATACAAATGGTATTTGGGCCCTACAACCCAATTATTGGGGTCCTTGGATCCTTAGGGTTAAGTAGGCTTGTAACGCCTGTAGCGTGCTGCGCATAATCTGAGCTACTCAGCACCCCCCAGCCCTCCCATCATGCAACTGCAAGAAGGTTGCTGGAAAGGCTTCTGTGAGCCGCGAATTCAGTCATGTCCCCCCTAAGCCCTGAAGGCATAAACCCTAACCCTCGACCCTAAGCCTTGAAAACTAAGGTCAAGGACTATAGAGACGTTGTCAAAGTACCTTCGGATGATCTGGCCGATGACCCTCCTATGAAATTGAGGGTTCATGGTTTAGGGATTTTTGGGTTTAGGGTTTAGGGAAGTAGGGTTTAGGGATCAGCGTTAGCGTTTAGAATGCAAGAGAGTGTAGAATCACTTGGGGCATCCTCCAACCAATGAAGCACTGAAGCGGAAAAGTGGTACAGCGACACTGTCTTCTAAAAAGGCTTGTATGGGTTTCCATGCTGGTTCTGGGGAGACCCTAAACCGCGTACGCAAAACCGTGAAAGCCTTAACCACCGCAGCCCTTGGGCTCCTCAAACCTTCTCCAAATTCCCACTTGCTGTGGGTTGGTCGGGAGTAAGGGAATATGTCGTATGGGGATTACATAGGGATCATATTCCCTTATTCCCTACTAACCACCCGTACTCTCAACACCCTGATGGCCGAAACCCTCGAATCAAGCCCGTACACAGGAGCCTTGCGGGCAGCTACCTGGTACCTACCCACCCTGAGTCCCCAACCCTGGCTAGAAGCTGCCTAAAACATAGAACCGAAACCCTAACCATTAGCTCTAAACCGCAAGCCCTAAACCCTAAATCCTAAACAGAAGCCTTAAGCCCTAAACCCTGAGCCCTGCCCCACCTCCCAAGGAGACGATCATGCTTTTTTCCACGTCTTTCACGGCCCGAAAAGCTGCGGATCTTGCAAACCTCGTCCTTGAGTGGGACGAGAAGGTGCGCGGGGTAAAGGTGGGGGTTTCGAGGGTTTCTAGCGTTTTTTCCTTTTTTTTTCTGAGGGTTTGAGGCGTTTGGGGTTTCTGACTGTTTAGGTTTGTCGTTGGGGGCTTCAAAAATGGGGTTTCTGCGCTACCATACAGATTTAAGTGGGAAGTGAGACGGGAAGGTGCTGGATCCCATTTTGGGGCATCATAGGCATTGGTTGGGTCATTCCCACCTACAGTACCTGTCCTTGAATAGGCCTCATTACGTAGCTATTCTAACTCCTACTGGAAGTACCTACTGTGGGGACAAGCTGTTAGGGGGAATGACCCAAACCCTAAACCCTATACCCTAAACCCTTAAATCCTAAAACCCTAAACCTCAATGAGGGATAGGGCGGAGTGTTGGGGGTTGACGATTTGGTGGGAGAGCATGCGGCTCAGTGCTTAGGGTTTTGGGGTTTAGGGTTTAGGATTTGGGTTTGGGGTTTAGGGTTTGGGGAAGTAGGGTTTTAGGAATTAGGGTTTAGGGAGTTAGAGTTTAGGAGACTGTTGCGGCATCGGTGGGTGTGAGTTTCCGGGCGCCTTACGGATTAGCAGGGCTCTGATTATTTGGTTCTTAGGCTTTATAAACAAATTGAGCACGCAGCAATTCTTGGAGTATGTGGGCCAGGGTGTGATAACTAAGCCGAGTTTCTTTGTTATTTCCCATTTTCATTCTGCATTATCGGTGTAATATGCCTTATCCCTATATAAACCCCAAAGCATCACCCCAACACTTACACCCTGTAAACCAAACCAAGACCCCAAATCCTAAACCCTAATCCCTAAACCCCAATCCCTAAACCCTAATCCCCTTTTTAGACCCTATGACCTTTTGAGGCTCCTCAAAATCGGGGCCCCTTCTGAAGGATTTCTTTGGAAAGGAGTTGAATACAGTGGCAACAAGCTAAGCAGATCCTGAGTTTAATGGATATGCATGTGAGCTAAACTCCTTAAAGGGGGTTATGTAGGGGATTATATAGGGGACTATTATAGGGGTTATTAAGGGGGATACTAGGAGTTTAGACTTTCGTTCATGTGAGAATCCTAGCCCCTGTATAAGCCATAGTCTATTCTCCTTAAAGGGTTTTCATATAGGGAATTAAATAGGGAATTAAATGGGGGACTATTATGAGGGCTATTAAGGGGGATACTAGGAGTTTAGACTTTTGCTGGTATAATGTCTAATAAAGATGCTAGTGCCCAGTTTCTTTCCATTCTTTCACTCGCTGCTAGCCAGAGGTAAGTTATGAAGCAGTGTGTGGGGGGGGGTGGGGGGGGGTTAGCCTGCGCAGGAGCCAACGGTTTGAACCTGAAAGCCTACGCCCCAAACGGAGTGAATAGTGAACCGTACCTATTGTCTAAATCCCTCCTGGTAAGCAGGCGGCAAGTAAGCCCTAAAGGGATTACAGGAGGTGAGTTACCATGTAGGGACCTTATATTAGCCTTATGTACCCAATATGTACCTCCCCCGTTGTCCTAGCCTTCTATACGCCTTCTATCCCCTTGATATGAAGTCCCCTCATTGGAATTTGGTTCCAATGCATAACCCTGAACCTTGATTCACTTCTGACCCTGCGGCTCGTGGAGGAGGGTGACTTTCATTGTTGGCGTGGCGACAACTGCTTGCACCTGGCATATGGATGCTGGGAGGGGCACTGTCCTCAGCATGCTTTGGTTTCTGTAGCCTCCACCCTAGTTTGAGTCTAGCCTGAATGTCCGGGGGTTACGGTCTAGAGTTTGGGGTTTAGGGCTTGGGGTGCTGGGTACGATTTAGGGACTGGGAATATAATAACCCCTGTAACCCAAATAGTAAACCCAATTATCCCCATTATTAACCTAGTTACTAAGTCTCCCTGACCCTCCAAGTAGGGTTCACGGCTCCGGGCTTAGGGTTTAGGGTTTAGGGCTCCAGAGCGTTTAAGGTTCAGGGTTTGGGGCTCTAGAGGGTATAAGGTTTAGGGTTTAGGGCTCTGGAGGTAGGACTCAGGAGGTCGGATTTAGGATTCTGGGTGTAGAGTTCAGGATTTATGGTTTGCCCGACCCCAAGAGTAGGCAAAGAAAAGACCCCTAAACCTTACAAAACCAGACCGGAAGGCCGTTGCTTTTCATACTTCCGGGGGTCTGGTAGGGCAACCCTAATTACACCTCGAACCCTAAGGTCTTGGGTTCCCCTACTAGCCCCCTCCATACTACTCTCTTAGGTACACCCTTAATTGACGTTATTTAGGGATGATTAGGCTTAGTTCAGGTCAAACAAGGGTGAATCTAGGGGGGTAGTTTCGAGGGGGTAGTACGGGAACCCGTGATAAGGGCCTGCTTCTCCCAAGCTTTCGTGTTTGCTGCTTTGGTATTCTTGAGGGGCTCAGCTGCCCTTCACTGCAGGATATACAACACGTGGGCACCGAGCAAGATCACGAGCCTCATGTCTGCAAACTACCGAAGTTGTAATAGGCTTACCTTCGCTGAGATCAGATTTCTAGTGCAACTAGTTGACTGAGTAGAGATTTGTGGCGCTATTGCCAGTCTAATAATGCTGCCTGGATTCTTGCGTGGCATTGCAAGATGGCTTTCTGCCGGCAAGCAGTCAGCAGGACGGGGAGCGCCCTCTTGGGATCTTCGACTTTTTGTAGACCCTTACTCCCAATGCAAGATGTGTCAGGTGTTTAAGCGTTGCGCTTTGACATGTTTTTTACCGGTATAGATGAAGTGGTTTAGGTCTGACCGCGCATCCTGCTGGATGCAGTTGTTTCTCGTGAGTGCGCATCAGGAAAGTGATCATGTAGGCTTTAGTAGGGCAAGCGTATAATGTTATGGGAGGAGCATAATCCCTCTAAACTCTAGCTCTAAACCCTAAAGTCTAAGCTTTAGACCCACTAATGGACTGCTCACATGCAGCACCTTTCACTCCCACTCCCGTAAGTTTTGCTTGTGCGTGTGCCATCTCACTTGTTCCTGGTCCTGCCCGGTTGCATGTGCTGGATGGAAGAAACCTTGCACCACTTAGCATCTCCCAAATACTGTATAGTGACCATTAGTGGGGCTATAGAAGTTGGTGCAAGATTTCCTCCATCGGCGTTGCTAGCACATATAGGCTTTGTCGGATTGATTCACAGCCTAATCTCAGTCTGAACACATGCTTACAGGGTATATACTGTTTGGGCGCTGCTTTGCTCCTACCCCAGGTTCCCTTGAAGTAAGGGGCTGCTTGGGGCAGGACACCTACCTTGACTAGCTTTGAGCCCTAAGCCCTAAGACTTCTACCTGCAGCTGAGATCTCAACCACCTCACATTTGCTGCTCGAAACTTTGTGGGCATCACCATTGTGTTCTTCCTGGCAATCAGGCCTGATGACTTGGGGGTTTCCGAAATCAGTGCCCATTTGTTGGAGTCCATATAGTAAGGATTATAATATATTGGGGTCCATATTCGGGCAAGAAAGCCCCCCACTTCTACGCTTGCATACTTTTGTGTAGACTGAAGAGTGCCTTCAATTGCCCAATGACTTGAAGCGTCGGATGGACCGCGGTTAGGGTTTAAGGTTAAGGGTTTCAGGTCTGGGCTTGGGGTTAAACCCTAAACCCCTTAGTTGACGGTTTAGGGTGGCGAAGACAAGGACTTCCTACTGTACCTCCCTGTGCGGATCAAAACAATGCACAGGATAGTGCATATATATATATATATAGGCGGGTTAGGGTTTAGGGTTTAGGGTTTAGGGGGTTAGGGTTTAGGGGTTTAGGGTTTAGGGTTCATAGCTACGAACTTACTGGTTGTTTCTAGAAAATGGAGCAGTGGCTCTCATAGTGACCCCATATCACCCCCAGTAATAACGTAGCTTCGATTTTCTTCTCGCACGCCTTCATACCAACAACCAATGAGGCAATAGCATTGGCAATCACCCACTTTGAGTTTGTTGAGGTGTTCGACTTCGAGAGTCTTACAGGCTTGGTTTGTTGAGTTAGAGCTGGCTTGTTTTAGGGTTTAGGATTTAAGGTTTGTGAATTCGCATGAGTTCACAACTTGTGGTCTGACATGAACATATAGCCCTTGTAGCCATGTAGAAACTGCCTGTAGGCCCTTTAGATTGAGTAAGTTTACGCTCTTTGCTGTTTGGGATAAGGGAACTCAGCAAGCAGGTAGCATAATTTTGCAGAATGATATGCAAGTTTTCACGTAGCTGTCATCTTGCGATCTTCCTAGAGGGACCTGTCCCAACCTTGTAACGGTAGTACCTGTACCCCACAAGTAGGTGAAACAAAGGCCCCAAACCTTTAAAAAGCCACCCGACAGGCCATTATTCCGTCATATTTTGGGGTTCCAGGTACAGGTATGTAGGATCCATGATGCGTAGGATCCCTTATTTCTGGAATAATCTCTCTGCATTCATGGGGTTGGGGGCCAGTCTCTGTCGGGGCAGTACCTACTGGCTGTCAGTAGGGAATGGAGGAATGGACTCCTGCAGTAGCCCCAGGATAACCACCAATAACATGTTTCTCTTTGGGTTTAGTGTGGTTTAGGGTTTAGGGTTAATTACCAAGAACATATTTCACTCTCCCCATTTGATTGTCCACTTCACTCTTCATATCTAACGCTGGCTTATACAGTACAACCACCATGAAGCAACCTCTACATCAAGTCCAATCCCTGAACCCTAGACGCTCAATCCTAAGTCCTAATCCCCAACCCCGTAAACCCCCAAACCCTAAACCTCAAACCCCCAAACCTCAAATCCTAAATCCTGAATCCTAAACCTTTGCTTGAGGCTGGACGGCTATGTTTTCAAGCCATACGGCCCTATAATGCCTGCAACGCTGGGTCTTCTCATCTCCACGTATCAAAGCACAGACTCCTGGCCGTAAGGTCTTGAATGTTAGAGGTTGCAAGTTAATGAGTAGCCTCCTCAGATTTCGAATCCTAGCAACTTAGTCCGTGGCCTTAGTAAAGCCTAAGCCCCATGAACCCTATCTGGCCGACTTACACCCTATATAATCCTTATGATCCCCTGCAAAGGATCAACCCTGCTGTCCCAAGCTTGATTCAATGTTGGGGCTTGGTTGTAGGGTTTAGGCTTTAGCGTTTAGGGGTGTTAGTGTTGTAATTTAGGTTTAGAGTCTAGGGGTTAGGATCTGGAACCTTCCCAAACGAATATGCAAACCGAAAGGATCTCTGTCTTGTGAAAGATGGCTGTATGGGTTTGCATGTTCGTTTTTGGGAGGGTCAAGGCCTTCATTTCTCTTGAATCCGCTTCAGCATCAGGCTTTTTGGGCCATTCGCATCTTTCTCTTCCAAATTGTTGTCTATTTTTCATGAGAAGCAGGACAGTTTCCATACCATAGGGCCGAACAGGGGCGGACAATCCCAGCCCTAACCTCTCGTATTGACTAAGTTTTAAACCCCTACCCCCCTGACCCAGGTCCCCAAACCCTGAGCCTAATAACTAAATTCTTCATCTGCTTAACAAGTTTAATTCCCGAGTTCAGGATCCCAAACGCTAACTGTTTCTCCTGAGGCCCCCAAGCACACATGTGGGCATTTATCAAAACGATCCTCAGGTAAGCCTGAGTAAGGACCCCCGCATCTCCTCAACCCTCAGCCCTCAACCCTAAACCATTTCCTTAAAGCCACAAGGCATCCCAGGGTCCCGAAATCCTCAGCCCTCAACACTGAAACTCTTTGGGGAAGCTCCAAATCTGAGGCTTTCACCAACAACATCCACCGACTTCTTGGGGTGCTTCTGGGCAAGGTGCTGGTTTTCTCGCCATAGCTCAGGGTCTAGGGTTTAGGGTTTGAAGTTTTGGATTTAGAGTTTGAGGTTTAGGGTTTGGGGGTTTGAAATTGGGTGGGGGTTAGGGTGTGAGGTATCGGGCTTCAGGTATTATCACCAGTGTACCGCCGTACTATGCGATTGTCGATGTATATCCGTATGTTCCTTACATGGAAAGTTTTCAAAACTATCGCCCCATTTTGGATGCTTGGTTTATCAGAGGCCGTTCTAGAATAGCAGCCCTAAACCCTAAACCCTGAACCCTAAACTGGAACATAAGCTTGACAACCTACCAGATCATGCTGTGGCAGTTTCTCAAACCAACCCCGGCGCGTGCCTCCAAACAGAATGCTAAACCTCCCGAACCCCTGGGTTTAGGGTCTAGGGTTTACGGTGTGGGGTTTATCACCAAAGTCCTTAACAAAGAAGCCCACGACCCCCAAATCCTAAACCACCCTAAACTCCTAAATCCCCAAACCCCAAGCCCCCCTCAGGGTTGTCGGCAGGTCCTGCCGCTACTGATCCTTTCCGGACTGTCTTTGTTCAATTGTGGTTCATCAACACGCTCCGTTGCCAGCTGTGGGTTTGGAGGGTTGCAGTAGGCTTCAAGGTTTATGGAGGGTTCAGGCTGTAGAGGACATAGAATTGAAGTGCCTAGGCGTCATATGGTAAGGTTTAGCTTGTAGGGGTTCAGGTTTACGGGTCTTGGGCTTTGGTTGTACTGGTCAGGGCTTAGGGGTTGGAGACTCTGTAGTAAGGTGTAAAGTTTAGGGTCACAGGTTCATGCTTGTGGGTTTTTCTAGCTTAGGGGTCCAGGGATTTGCGAAGTCTAGATTCCGGGGCTAAGAGCATTATGACATTGTGGGCCAGGGCTCGGGGTGTAAGGACCTTCATGGTTGAGGGTTTGCTGGTAGTGTGATGACATGGTTCAGGGTTGCAGGTGCATGGTATGATGATACCGTGCCCTCACATGTCGGGTAGTATGAGATGACCTCTGAATTCCATGGGTTCCTCTACTAATACTACCCCCATCTTTCCCCCAGGTTCCCGCTCAATTAGCCGTAAATCAACGGGGGGATGGCGTGCAGGGGAACCCAGGAAACTAGGGTGCAGGACATTATGATATCATGGTGCAACCTTGAGGGTTCACCCAGGAATGGTGTGTTTCGGGTCAAGGGTTGGATGTCATTACCTACTAATTCTACCACTATCAGTATACCTCGCATGCTGGCTCTTGTTGCAGCTACTGCGCCTATGTCGTTGGTATCTCCCCGAACCCTAATCTGCATTATCGTTCTCCGCAACCTAAACCTTACAGTTTAAACCCTAAACCCCAAACATTCAGCCTTATCTAAGCCTCAGATCTTGGAGTACTCGAGCTTAAGCCTTGCAGCATACACTCAGCACCATCCACCCTAAACCGTGAACTTTAGGGTTTAGGGTTTAGGGTTTTAGACCCTGTGCCTCAACCCTGAACTCCAGACCTTAAACCCCAAAACCCTGAACCCTAAACCCCGAAACCCTAAACCTTTAAAGGCCTAAACCCTAAACCTAGAACCCACTTAAACCCTCAACTTGCAAGACACAAGGTTGCGGCATTCTTGGCCATCTGGATCTATGTGTGGGGCTCAGATGTCTTCAGATCCAGGAATTAGGGTTTAGGATCTAGGGTTTAGGGTTTAGGGTTTGCTGCTTTGGGATCAGGACTTCTTGGATTTTGGGGTTCAAGGGTTTGGATTTCGGGTAAGTCTTTGGGTTGGTGATGTAGGGCTTGGCATTGGGATTTAAGATGTATTCTATACGTCAAGTCGGTAGGAATTGAGATCGTTAGGGTTTTGGCATACCTGAACCCCAAAAGTATGTAAAATGATGGCCTTTAGGGCTATTATTATGGGTTTAGGGCCATTATTTTACACACTTTTGTATTTTAGGTAACCCTAAACCCCCCAAACGCCCTAGACCGGAGGTCTGGGTTTTCATGTACATGTACTTCACGTCCTTGCAGTGGAGCTTGGTTGGGTGTTTGATCGCGGGGTTCGGCGTGTACCCGCTGCTGACTCCTTGCACTGGTGGGCTTAACGTCGACCTTTTCAACACCCGCTATTGCGAGCTCCCTGGCTCTCGTTGGTTTTAGTAGTTTAGGGTTTAGGGTTTAGGGTTTCAACGCCCGCTGTTGCGAGCTCCCTGGTTCTCGTTGGTTTTAGGAGGGAACGGAAAACAAAAGATAAGCCACTATACGGTTTGGGGCTCGGGATTTAGGGTGGTGAGTAAGGAATGAGGGAACGAAAAGCAAAACGGAGACCATCATATCGATTGGTTTGGCAGGTAGCAGCATGTTGTTATTGAAAGTCTGATCTGGATATCAACTAGCAATAACAGATGCATGGTCTGTTCTTCAGGGGCTGCGGAGGGACAGTGCCGCAAGGGCTACATAAGCTATAGTCTTTACTCCTGTAGAGGGGATTATATAAAGTACTACTATAGGGGTCATTAAGGGGGATACTAGGAATTTAGAGATTGGTTCACATAAATGGACACAACTCCCTGGCTCACTTCAAGCTGGCTTCTAGGACTTTCTTTTTTTTGGGCTTGTACTCGTCATGCCCGGGAGGCAAGACGTTTCACTTGTGTTTAGGGTTTAGGATTTAGGGTTTAAGGTTTAGGGTAGATGAACAATGAATCCAAGGTTCAGTGCCCACATTAGGCGCCTGCGCATACATGCCTTTGGGTTTAGGGTTTAAGGTCCAAACCTGAAATAGCAAATGTTGTTGCTTTGTCCTCCTCACAGGATTAGGCTTACCAAGGGCCCATTAAGGATGGACCTAGGGTTCCTGGAAGGCTAGTATATTCCCTGATATATTCCTAGTAGGAACCCATGTCCCTGGATCATTTGGGAAATCTTGATTGCAGCTCCTCTAGGTATGGGATATAATAGCCACCCCGACCCTAAGCCTAAACCCAGCCGTTCCTAGACTCCAAATCCTACACTCCAAGCCCTGAATTGTGATGGAATCCAGAACGTGGCCCCGGCTAAAACCAGTGTCCTCTGAGGAAGCTGACAGTACCCGAACGGTGTAGAAGGCTAGCCCCAAAGTTGCGGAATGCTTCCTGTTGGAACTCGCGGCCAAAGGCCCAAAAACATTAGGTTGATCTTGAGGCTCTGGAGTTTAGGGCTTGGAGCTGAGACTTTTTAGTTTATCTGTTTCTACATAATTGGGCTATAATGAAGTCCCAAACAACAGAAACTAAAACCTAGAATCGAAACTTATCCCAAATAAATAGCAGTCTCTTGTCATGTTCTATTTCCCTTTCTCTTTGATTGTCGACTGTTGCACTATGCCACACACCTAACCCCAAAACCCTAACCCCAAAACCCTCACCCCAAAACCCTAATCCCAAACCCATACAATCGCCCTTTAGATAGGATATGGCTTTGGGTATGCTATAATAAGATCCCCATATACCCGGTATTCTTTCTACTTGAGGGGGACTATATGCCTAGGCTAGGGCAGATCACTATGGCTCTTGCCGTGCAGCTGCTCGTGGACTCGTGTTTGAAGCGCGAGGGGCCCGAAACGGCAGCTGACTCTTGGCACGGCCATGGGAAGGTTTAGGGTTTGGGGACTAGGGTTCAAAGTGGTTATATAGGGATAATGGAAAATAGATTGGAAACTACTATTTAGGGTTTAGGGTTTGGGGTGTATGATTTAGGGTTTTGGATTTAGGGTGCTGGTTCAGTGTCTGAAGATTTCCTCTAGGTTGAGACAGTAGAGGTCTGCACGAAGGTGTAGGATTTTTAGGACGGGGTCTATTTTAGGGGGCTTAATGTAGGAGATTCCGAATAAGTACAGGATCTCTTGGAATCTACTTTTCCCGTAAATGCGGAATAACATACGAATAACATACGCCCATACCCTGTTCGACTTACATAGCCCTTACAATCCCTACAATATGTCATTTTCGGCCCAGGTGGAAAGGTGCGGGTTTAGGGCATGGGGTCCTTCATAAACCCTAAACCCTAGACCCTGAACCTTAGCCCTAAACCCTACACCTTCAACCCTAAGCCCTAAACCTTTAAACCTCAAACCCTGAGCCCTAAACTTAAACCCTAAACCTCCAACCCTAAGCCCAAAGCCTGAAACCCTAAGCCCTAAACCCTAAACCTTCATGAGGTTCGTCAACTCGACAAACTGCTGGACCGGATCTTCAATGGCTACGAGAGTTACACTGGTGAGAAGAAGCTCTCGGGCCTGACGGCTATCTTTGAGAGCCTTGGGTTACATATGAGCTTTAGGGTTTAGGGCTTGGGGCTTAGGGTTTAGGGTTTAGGGCCTAGGGGCATAGGGTTTAGGGCTTAGGGTTTAGGGTGTCTAAACTTCCTAAAGGGCTCAGATAGGGGACTATATAGGGGAGTATTATAGGGGGTATTAAGGTGGATGCTAGGAGTCTAGAATATGTAGCTCATACGAGTGATCCGCTCTTGAGCCAAATGTGCATACGAGAATCCCCGCAAATCCTATATGGGGGTTCAAAGCCATAGGGTTGTGCGACGTTAGTCATTATGAGGATTACAGTACCTTGGGGTTTATGGGGGATCCCTCCCAAACCCCAAAATCCTAAACCCTAAGCCCTAAATCATAAATCCTAAACCCTAAGCCCTAAATCCTTTTTCCTAAACTCTAAATCCTAAACCCTAAACACCAATAAACATCCTAAATCCAAAGCCCTATACCCTGAACCCTAAACCCTAACTCCTAAACCCTGAACCCTAAAATCCTGAACCCTAAATCCTGAACCCTAAATCCTAAGCCCTGAACCCTCAGCCCTAAACCCTAAATTGTGTACCTGGCGCCCCATGCACCACCCACCCAGGAATGACTTGGCGGACTCTGGGCAAGATTTGAGGGTTCGGTCCCTTTTTCAGGGGTGGGTGCAGGGTTTAGGGTTTGGGGGTTTAGGGTTTAGGGTTTTGGGTTTTTTTGGTTTGGGGTTTTGGGGATTTCGGGGTTTAGGGTTTAGGGGTTTTGGGTTTTCGGCTTAGGGGGTGCAAAATTAGGATATACGTATTTGGGGGTCGATATTAGGTCCCCCTATTTATGGAAACCTCGTTTGATCTTTTCCCCGTTTGGCCTTTTGTTGTGCACCCGAATGCTGAGTTTTCGAATTACTCATGTGGCGTTTCGCTTGGGAGACGTGCGTTGAAGTAGACGTAACTTTGTTTGATGCGGTTATTTCTGGTCAGGTACTCCTAGGACTTGCAGGTCTGTTGATTTGAAAGAGGTGCTCGCTTTTTGAATGACAGCCCCGACATGTTAAACCTTAATGCTTAAACCCCAAATACAAAACCCAAACTCCTACATCCAACATCCTAAACCCTAAATCTGCTACCTTGAATCCTAAGCCCTAAATCCAAAAAAGATTAACTTTAATCCCTAAATCCTAGACCCTAAGCCCAAACCCGCCCAAACCCTAAACACTAATCGGCGCAAGGCTCTGCAGGACGCGCTCAATGAAGCAGATAGTTGCATGGAAAAAGCCAGAGGCTTGGTGACGGAGGCTGAGAGGGTCAGGGCTTAGGGGACTTAGAAAGTATGATCAGGTAAGGTTTAGGGTTTAGGGTAACTATACTCATACCCCTATAAACCCCTGACCTTCTAAGTGGTAGGAAAAAACCAGTTTAGTTGTTCAAGAGAAAGCCGGGTTCAGGTTTTAGGATTTAAGGCTTAGGGCCAGTTTGTAGGGGTGGTATAGGGTTACATAAGGATGATCTACAGAGGGATATTGCGGCAATAGCGGAGAAGTGGATCAGCATGCGAACTGCTACATTAGTTGGGGTGCAGGATTCAGGGCTTCAGTTTGTTTATCGAAATAAAGGAATGGACCCAAATCCTAAACCCTAAACCATACTCGTGGTGGCTCGGGGTTTGAGGGCGTAGGTTGAGTACCACGGAATGAAAGATTGGAGAAGGATATGGAAACCACGATGTTCTTTAGGGGGTATAGGGGTTATATTGGGGACATATTGGGATAATGGAAGCGGAACTGGATACGACTATTAGACCTACCCCATCAATGGAGAATCAAATGGAGAAGAAAATGGAAAAATCAATGGAAACTGGGATTGTATAGGATTCTTAGTGATTATTGGGGATCATACCCTAAACCCCTCAACCCTAACCCCTAGAACCTCAACCCTAACCCCCTAAACCCTAAACCCCTAAACCCCTAAACCCCTAAACCCTGAACCCTAGAGATCCATTTCTTCAACCCCTACTGCCCAACCCACAGTATGCCGCAAGGCAGATCCAAAAGCTCGAATCATGGCAGGGCCCAAAACTCCATTCAAGATCGCGTGCCTGGGTTTAGGGCTTGGGGTTTAGGATTTAGGGCTAAGGATTTAGGGCTTAGGGTTTAGGATTTAAGGTTTTAAGGTTTGGGGCTTAGGGCTTCGGGCTTGGGGCTAAGGGCTTAGGGCTTAAGGTTTAGGGTTTAGGGTGGGAACTCGAAGAATATAGTAGGAATATGAGAGGAATGCACCTACCAGGGTCTTTATATTCCTTATTGCATTCCCTAAGGGTCTAAGGACCCAAAAGATAGGGCCTTAGGCCCCACTACTATAACATTCATGGTATTTGGGCCCCAAAGCCTGCTATTTGGGTCCTTGGACCCTCATATAGTCGCCATGTATCCCCCTATGGCCCCTTCAAAGGGACCATATCATTTGGTCCTTGGACCCTTAGGAATTGTTTCGAAGATGAGGTGGCAGGTTAGGGCATAGGGTTTAACCCTAGCTGATGAGGTTTCGGTTTCAGGGCCCAGGTTTTAGGTTTGGATTTGAGGCTTTAGGGTTTAGGGATTAGGGTTCAGGGTTTACGTAGGGTTTAGGGTTGATTTAGGGTTTAGGGTTTAAGGCTTGGAGGTGGGGCTTTAATTTTTTGGGCATAGGGCTTCATCGAAGCTTCAGGCGTTAGAGCTTTGGGTTTGGAGTTGTGGCTTTAGGTTTTGGGGCGCCTTGAGGGTGGAGTTTGGGCATGAGGGTTGGGGTTGGGGTTTCAGGTTTTGGCTGGGCCTAGGTTTTTGGTTTAAGGGTTTAGGGGTTGGTTTAGGGTTTCAGGTTTTGGGCGTAGCGTTGAGTTCGGAAGGTGCTCCAAAGATGAAAGAATCTTCGCTGCTATTAGATGATCTGATCACTATGAATGCTATTAATCTCTTCCCCTAATATTGAAGCCCCCGCCCCCTAATGGTTATTAAGTATTCCCAAATATTTTATGATATGCCACAATGGGAATATTTCATATTAGGGGGCTGAGGGGTTTTATATATTGGTCGGGAGTGGGTTATTCCTATTAGAGGAACAAGCCCTAAAGCCTCAACCCTAAACCATTACCAAGCATGTGGGCCCACGACGTGTGCATGTTGTGAGGGTGGTGGCGCCCAGTAGGCAGGGACGTTACCCTTCCCCAAGCTAGCAAGGAACCTGACAAGGGGTTGGGCAAATCCCCGTACAGCAGCTGTTTTCAAAGGGGTCTTACGAAGGCACGATTATAACCCCTAGTATTTCTCGTGATAACTGTTACTGCAAGGGGGAATGACCCAAACGAAAGGTTCCGTGCGAACTGTTTAAACGGAGGCTATACGGGCTCCACGCTGGTGGATTAGTGCTACCATTCGTTTTCGTGGTCATTGCTTCCGTGTGTCCAGGAACTAGCGGCCTTTCTGGGAAGTTTCTAGAATGAGCCGGATTATACTACATTTTGTTCTATTGGGGCTTTCGTTCTCTCGAATCCCTCGAAGTGGCATGCCTCTGCCTGTGCGTCATGGATACATTGTCTTCTTCTTCAGGGTTCATGGGCCTTATGAAGGTGCAAGGCGGACTGTCTTCTTTAGGGTTTAGGGACCCTGGAGGGCTAGAGGGATTTCACGGAATACTTAAAAGCATCACAAACCCAGTTATCTCCAGTATTAACATGTATTAACCTACAGACTAGGGCCCCCTAACCCTCCAAGCACACGCCCCACAACCCTAAACCGCCTAAACCCTAGACCCTTTAACCCTAAACCCTTTGCCGCTCAGGCTCTACCAGCGATCCTTGGACATTCTGCAGGGCTGCCTAGACAACCTTACTCTCGTGCTGATGGCAAGCAAGACATGGGCCGAGTTCCTTCGATGTAAAAAGCTTCATGCTTTGAGGGCGTAGGGTGTTGGGGTATAAAGTCTTAGAGTAGGGCCGGGTATTTAGGCTTTGGAGTATGCGGTTAGGGATTATGGGAGGTTGGGTTGAGGGCTATGCGTTTTTATTGTTTTTCTTTGGCACTTTAACGTTAAGGGAAGTTGGTATGGGGCAGTCCCCAACGCGGATCCTGTAAGGTTCGGGGTTCAGAGGTTCCATGTTAGTTTGCGGGAGAGCTTCCAAAATTGAAGCCCTAAACTTGAAATCAAGCCCTCTACGTCCTAAATCCTAAATCCCAAGGTCTAAGTGTTTCCCTGCGCAGAATTATTCGTGCAATCGCAAGGAACGAGTCAGTGCGCGGGCTGGATGAGCCTGAGAATCCAGTTTTCACTGTGCCCTTTACCGCACACGGTCTAGGGCTCACCGTGAAGGATCTAGGGTTAGGATTTAGGCTTTAGGATTTAGGGTTTGGGATTTAGGGTTTTGGAATTGGGATTTAAGGTTCAGGATTTTGGGGTTTAGGGTTACGGAATTTGCAAATTCCTCAGTAAAAGATAACATTATCCTATGCTTTGGAAGCCTGAACTCTTAGTGCCAAGGCCCAAGCCCGAAAAGCCTAAACCCTAAACCTTAAACCTTAAACAAAACCCTGAACCCCTGAACCCTAACCCGGTACCTAAAACCGTGAAGCCTGAAGGTCTGAAACCGCAATGTGCCCAGGATCTTGAGGAAGCGGTACCCGCCGGTCCTGACCAGGAGGTGATGGAGGCCGCAGTGCTGTTTTGGAGAGATGAGTAGTATTTTATTTGGGGATACTATTGGGGATTATATAGAGGTATAATATTGGGGTTATAATGGAAAAGAAAATGGAAACTACTATTTAGGGTTTAGGGTTTAGGGATTAGGGTTATAGGATATGAGTAGTTTTTTTATTTGGGGATACTATGGTACCCAATATAGAGTAAGATTATATCCTCCTGTTGGGGTATAGTATTTTTTGTAAGGAATATAATCTTACTAGGATCA
>CAJNIZ010046730.1:19813-39065 GCA_905231905.1 Symbiodinium pilosum
TCGCAAACCTCCTGGTGGGAGCCTGGCGAAGGCGTGGGTGTCGGCTGAAACGGCTGCTTCGGAGGTGGGGACCTGGAGGGAAACGAAGCCGGGATACCCCCCCTACCCCCCCCCCCGCGTTTCTAGGCTGTAAGGGAGAAAGGAAGAGGGTTTTCACCCTCTCCGTTACTGAAACCATCCAACACGCCCCCCAAGGTCGGCGGACAAAAGAAACACGCAAGCTGAACTCTGAACCCCTAAACCCCAGGGCCCCAGACCCTAGACCTCATTTAGGGTTTAGGGTTTAGGGTCTAAACTCCTTAAAGGGGGTTATACAGGGGATTACTTATATAGGGAATTATTTATTAGAGATTAGAGGGCTTATTGGGGGGCATACTAGGAGTTTAGACTAGTGTTCATATAGGGATAATGGAAAAGAAAATGGAAACTACTATAATGGGCTATACAGGGGTTATAGGGTCGGAATATATATACACATAAACATACATACATACATACATACTTACATACATACATACATATATATATATATAGGGTTACATTGGGGTGATATTGCCCTAGACCCTAAACCCAAGACTCTCTACCAGCTAAACCAAATCGAAATTTTAAATCCAGGTGATTACTTCGAGCCGCCTCGTGCAGCAATGGAAGGTCTGAGCCCAAGATGTGTAAGGGCGCGCGGTTTAGGGGTTTAGGGTTGAGGGTGGGTTTAGGGCTGAGAAGTTGGCGATGGTTTAGGGTTTGGGATTTTGATAAATGGGGGGGCCTCAACGCAGAGCTAAACAAATTAACAATCTTCATCATAGAGACTCCCGAGGGACCCCACTTTTTGTGCAAGCCTCCAAAACTGCACAAGAGCTTTCAGAGAAACAGGGCGCAAGTGGCATGGTAGCATTAATGATCTTGGCGACCCTAATCTTTAAGCCAAAGCCTATGTATCTCGTAAGTAGCCTTAAGCCCTAAACCCTACACCCTAACCGTGTGGACCTCGTCATGGCCATCATGGTCCTCTGCATGGTTGAGGTATCAGTGCCAGGTTTGGACCATGAACAGGGTTTAAGGCAACAGCAGAAGAACTTCTAGTGGAAGTAGCACTGATTACTTCGCCTCGCGCTAATAGTCTAATTAAAAAAACACCCGCAATACAAGATATGTCCCTAAATATACGAGGTTTCCTGTGGATAATATTTAAGCCCTAAACCGTAAACCGCGTGGTGGTGTTTGATATTAGCATGAAGGGCCTAGTACTTTCTCGGCCGGTGCGCATAGTCTAGGGTTGCCCTGGTTCAGGGTTGTGGGTTTAGGGTTTGGGGTTTAGAAGTGCATGTAGCTGTTTGCTGAGGACATATAGGAGTTTGCAGGGACATTTTGAGATAGAAGCCAAATCCTGAAGTGCTCCAGCTGCAGATGTCCAAGGAGGTACTTTTGTTTATCAGGTCTCTGTGTTTCAACCAAGCATGAGAGCAGGTCAAAAAGCCAACAGGCCATAATCCTGTCCTAATATTGAACCCCCCCACCCCCCCTCTCCCCAAATATTAAATATTCCGAGCATATGACAATATACCACATAATGGGAGTATTTGATATTAGGGAGCGATGGGGGTTTAATGTTAGGGGGAGGGATTATAAACATCTGTATCCCGAGACGGATTTCCATGGCATCCAGCTTATACCCTAAACCTAAACGCTAAACCCAAGACCCTGAGCCCTAAACCCTGAACCTTAAACTCACCACCCTAAACCGCGTAGGGGACCATGTGCCCTTTATTGCAACCCTGATGGGGTAGGATGGGGGGGTTTAGAGCTTAGGGTTTAGGGTTTAGCCTTGGGGGGAATAGTCCAGTTTTGGGGTTCTTGCATTTACATGCCCCGTGCTCATATTGCTTACGTACGAAACCTCTACATGCTCTTCCCCAGAATGAAGCTGGAGCCCAAAGCAGCCCCATAAAGGCCTTTTCAAAAAGGGTTCCATGTGTGTTAAAGGGGGAGAGACCTACATACCCCTACACCTTAAAATCCAAGCGCGAGATCCTACTTGGAAGGTCATGGGATAGGGATAACTGGATGCATTCTATATATATAAACAGCCCTCGTTCGTCCCCCGGACCAGTCGAGTGGACAGTCAGCCCTTCAACTCTAAACCCGAAAGCCTAAAATCAGAACCTTAAACTCTATAGTCTCCCTTAAGTAGGTAGAATATAGCTTTGGGGATATTAGAATAAGATCCCAATATACCGTATATTCTATCTACTTAGGGGGAACTATAATTCCTAGACCCCGATAACTGGAATGCCCCAGGATAGCATCATCGCCCATGCGGACACGGTCTCGCAAGCGCTGAAGGCCTGTACCATGGCTGTGGGTTTTTGAGCTTACGGCAGTTTTATGAAAACTCCAGGCCAGGCCCTAAACCCTAAACCCAAAACCCCAGGGGTTTGGGGTTTCGAGTTCACCTACACCCCGAATCCTATCCGCCCCATCAACCTTAACTAGCCCTAGTTGTCCTGAACTAGCCTTAATTGGTTTAGGGTTTAGGGTTTAGGGTTTAGGGAATAGTGCCCTGGTTGTCCTGAACTAGCCTAAATTAAGGGAGGTTTGTAGGGGGGTTTTAACCTTGAACCCTAAATCCTAAACCGTAAACCCTAAACCATAAGGGGGGCAGTAGGGTAACCCATAAAAGGGTGTATGTCGGCTCTAGGGTTTTGTGGGTTGGGTCCGAAAATTTGTGGTTGAAGGGTTAAGGATTTAGGGTTCAGAGTTTAGGGTTCAGAGTTAAGGGTTCAGAGTTAATCAGAGTCAAGAATTCAAAACTTAAAATTCAAAATCAAGGATTCAGAGTTAAGGGTTCAGAGTTAATCAGAGTTAAGGGTCCAGAGCTTAGGGTATAGAGTTTAGGGTTAACGCTGCTTCCGGTGCTCTTGCTGCTGGTGCTGATCAGCCTCCGGATGTGTACATGTGCGTGTTGACGCGAAGTAGGTCTTTATCAGGGTTTTTGGTCAGTGTATATTGTAGTTTCCCAAAATGAGGGGACCCCAATATGGACCCCAAAATACTATAATCCTTATTTTTGGGACCCCTAAAAGGTACCCCGAAGTCTGGGAAACCCCCAATATAGGATCGTTAGGAATGTTTGTGTACATTGGATGTCCATTTTAGGAGACCTGAGATGAAAACCATGTGCCAGACACGTTTATCAGTATGTGTGTGCCTATTTATATAATATATATGTAATATATATACATACATACATATATGTGTGTTACCCTTCTTACAGGAACTCGTCCTTGTCTGGCGGATGCCAAAGTTCAAGCAAAAAGGAGTTTATCTTGCAGGGGCCCAGAAGAATGGAGGTTTTTGCGATGTACGCTGGGCCTGAAGTCATACCAGATTTCGACCTTACTCTTGAGAATCCGACCTCAGCAGTCTTCTTTATCCAAAGAAGATCCCCGAGAACACCCATTCGGCCAGAAGCCCGTGATCTCCTCAAACAGAGATGGGTGAGCCTGAAACCGCAAACGCTGAACTCCGAATCCGAAACCCTGAGCCATGCATCCTAAACCCCAAACCCTAATCCCTAAATCCTAAACCCTAAACCCTGAAACCCAGCCCCGAGAACAAGGAGCCTATAGCAGTCATACGGGGTTCCCAACAGTTAGCAGTCCCTGTTTTGGAGGCGTTGGAGTGTTTTGTTGTGTGCAAGGGGTGCCCTCTTTTGGGAAACTCCATGTATAATAGTTGGAGGGTTCTTATTTCGTGCGACGGAAATATTATCAAATCCTCTTGTACTAGACCCCTAAACCCTGAACCCGCAACCCGCAACCCTGAAGCCTAAACCCTGAACCCTACACCCTAAACCCTAAACCAAGGATTCCTTAACGGGTCCCCTATAAATGGGACCCATAACTCAGGACTCGGTAGCGCCTTTCTGGGGCAGTCTATGTTCCCATATTGTGGGTTTCAGATTTGGGGTTTAAGGTTTTGAGTTTAGGGTTTAGGGCACCCTTATTTGGGGCCCGCCTAGGGCTTCCTCAAAACTACAGAGGTAGCCTGGCCGGCTGCTCCTTTTGCTTTTGCGTTCGGTTGACAACCTGAACCCTGAGCCCTAAATCCGTGTACTACTGCTGCTGCTACTACTATTACTACTACTACTACTGCTACTACTACTACTACTACTACTACTAAGGTTCTTACTACCATTCCACTATCATAGCATTATTCTTGTTAGTCGTATTACTAGATTATAATATCACTAGGGTCTGGGAAGCCTGAACTCATTCCGTGGAACCTTACAGCTTTCGCATGGAAGAAGGGACCCACTGCATGTGGCTGATGCAAAAGATCCCGCAAGGGGGTTTAGGTTTTTGTATCCTAGTCTGAGAAGGTCACCCGGAATTTTCGTCATCAACAGTCTCTTCAGGATCACGAAGAGTACCCCCACTCTGCCAAAAGGGGAACCTCGGCTAAGTCCTCTACCCGTAAACCTTGAATCTCACAAAACCCTAAACGCCTAAATCCTGAAACCCTAAACCCCCTAGATGCTGAAATCCCTCAACTCTGACTCCCACAGCCCTCTAAACCCTAACTCCCCAATCCGCGATTCCTGTTGCTGGCAGTTGATCCTCAACCATCGCATCGAGACCAAGCTGGACGTGAATGAGCACAGGTGCCATTTCTACACCAACCTTAGGAATTTCCCTAATTCATACGAATACGGGTCCGTATCGTTGGGGTTCCTCTTGCAAAACGCGTCCCCAAAAAATCTTCATTTTCCCTAAGGGTCCAAGGATCCAAATAATAGGGTTTTCGGGCCCAAATACTATGACATTAATGGTATTTGGGCCCTAAAGCCCTATTATTTCGGTCCTTGGACCCTTAGGGTTTGGGAGCAGTAATTTTGGCCAAGGCCCGCGGCGTTTTATGGCTTAGGCATTGGGGGTCTGGTGCTTCTCCACAAGTGTGACCTTGGACCTCATTCACCCCAAGGCTCCAAGGACCCAAATAATGGGGTCCCTTTCAAGTATATAGGGATATATGGGGATTATATAAGGGTCCAAGGACCCAAATAATGAGGTTTTAGGGCCCAAGTACCATTCATATTATGGTATCTGGGCCGTAAAGCCCTACTATTTGGGTCCTTGGACCCTTAGGGCCCTAGGGTCATGTGAAGGCTCGAAGGCTTTCAGAGAACGTCATTTGTTTGATGTGCGGTACCTTAAACCCTAAACCCTAACCACTTCGGTTTTTTTGGGATCTATATTGTGGCTCCCCACCCCAATTTATGGAAACTACCATGTAGGAACGGAGCCCTGATAGGGTTTAGGGTTTAGGGAGCCCTGAATAAATCCTCAACCGCAGGGGCCATCATGCAATTGCAACTTGGGCTAGCTTCTTGGCCAGCCGCAAATGGAAGCTTTTCAGGACCACTGGGGTGCCATTCCTTTGGTGTATGTCAGGAGGACCTAAACCCTAAGCCCTGGACCTTGAAACAAGATGGGTTGAGGGTTTAGGTTTTAGGGCCTAGGGTTTAGGACCATAATCCCACAAAAGAAGCATGAATCCTAGGACATGCGCACGGTTTAGGGCCTTTAGGGTTTAGGGTTCCGGGCCCACAGGGTTTAGGATTCAGAGTTAACGAGACTCTCTTGGTAAAATCGGCCCAAGGTTTCAGGGTTTAGGGTTTAGGGTTTTAGGGTTTAGGGTTTAGGGTTTAGGGTGGTAACGTCGGAGCTTGTCAGGGTAGCGCCTGTATACCCTAAACCCTGCACTTTACAGGAGGCCTCCCTGGGGCCTGGGCTTTCGAACAATAAGGAAAAACGACGTGATATTACAGCTTTTTCTAAGTATATTAAGATTTCCTACAATCATATTGAAGATTCTTATAAGTAAGGTCCGTGGCAACACCTTGTAGTATGCCATGCGTAAGTCTGAGACATCATGAGGTAACAGCATTGTTTAAAAGATTGGGGTTTACAAGCTTTACTTTGGGGCGGGAAGTCTTCGAAGCTAGCGTATGCTGTGAAAGTATCCCGACCCCCACCCTCAGCCTCAAGGTAACAAAATCTGGAATGGAATAGGTCGTTCTTTCATTGCTGTCCTCCTTAACCTCAACATCGTGAAATCATGAAATAGCAATGGACTGGAATGGTCTTTCTTGAAATTCCGCTATTTGCCTTTATCATGAGGCTTCTGCTCAACAGGATTGGGTTTAAACACCTTTCATGTCGGGTTATAAGCTCTTCTTCCATCTTTCATTTAAAGCTAGTGAAATTACAATGTGAAATTACAATGGAATCAGCCTGTATCTATTTCCTGCTACTTGCCACTCTAGTGAATAGGATGTAGGGTGCCCTACCCTAGAACGGTAGAAAATACCGTAAACACCGACGAATTTTGCTGTGCTGGGATACAATATACTTTTTGCATCCTGCACATCATGGTATCGAAGCCTGGCTTTACGAAAGGAAGCTAGGGATCTGTGCCAGTTTCAGGTACCAGTATAGATTTAACCATTTTCGCCAGACCCTCTGAACCTTAACCAGCCGTTGTAAATTAGAGCCCTTCATCATATAGATCTCCTACGTCTTCAAAATCCTTCTGTGGCTTCAGCTGAATAAATAGGTGCTTCTCCAACTATTCATAAATTCTAGGGTCCTTATAAACATATGATAATCAGTCTATCAAGAGAATACCGATATTTCGTTTTGAAGAGGTAAGAAGGCTTTCAGTTCAAAGGTGCAAAGCCTGCTAAACCTCTTCACGACAATTGGAAAAGGTCTTAAGGGAGAATGTCTGAAATACATAATACGGTGCAGAAAAATAGCATCTTGCTATTCTGGATACGTAGGGAGTGCTGTGCTCATGTTGTCAAAAAAGCATTTTGCTCAGCGAGATAGAATGACGCTCATTATATTTTTTGTAGAACTCTTCTTGGGAATGAAAGGAGACTCTCCTCATGAGCATGCGAGACCCCCACCGTCTAAACAGGAAGCAACAACCAGCCTCTCGGTCTTCACTAACGAAAACGTTGATTGTGGCATTTCTATCATTAAGATAGAATTTCGGCTATGTATGCGCATATCAGTTTTTTCACTAAGACCCCTTCTCTTCATACCACTTACTTACAGCGCGCTTCGAGGATGCCCGGATTCTTATATAGATTTCTCGCTACTTCTTTGAAAATCAGGCTCAACAATAATGATGCCTAGGATACTTGGAACTACAGCTACGAGCTTTATACTACAAAATGTGAGTATCCGTAGACAGCAAATGTGTCGGTATCTACAGTATTTCGCAGGGTTTGCCAAGCGAATAAAACCAGAGCATGGATAGATTAAGAGTGCCAATTCCAAGCCCAGCCCTCATAATGATGCTTCAGCATCGCACTTATCTTTAACTCCCAAAATGGCTTACATGCAACAACCCACAAAACACAGACCCCACACCGACACGCCCTCCAACCTTGAGCGGGGCCCTTTACAATACCGTAGACCCCAGGGGATCTGTTGGGACTCCCCATTTTCGAGAAACTCTCGAGTAATCCTACTAATAACAACCCCACCCTTTATAACAAGTACTTCCATCTGAGTATCTTGTAGTAGATTGGAAATCGCATCTTCTAAGGCGGTGGGGGTTTTCATTATTAGGGGGAGGGGCGTAAGCCCCAAGCAAGCCCTGGGGATCAGACTTAGACCTTAGGTGGACCCCTCACCCGGTGATTATAAGAGATAGTAAGGATCAAATTAGGGTCCTCTCGTATTCGCATTATAGCACTACTGCGGCAGGCGGAAAGTTCGTCGCGCTGCCATGTCTTCAACTTGAACCATGGCAACCCCCTTCCCCCCCTTAGACTCCTCCACCAACCAGCTCAAGGCCTGAAGTCCTCCTTCTGGAGCAAGTATAAAGTATTATAGTCCCCCTTAAGTAGATAGAATATGGCTTTGGGTGTATTTTAATAAGATCCCCATATACCCCATATTCTATCTACTTAAGGGGGACTATATATTTTTATGCCAGCATTATAATTCCTCCAGGCCAATAACAATGCATGAGTTTCTGAGTACTGCATGTCCTCGGCGAAGTAGAAACATGTACATGCAACGAAACTATCCGCCCGGCGATGTATTGCTGGGTGGGGGTTCGTCCTAAACACTAAATCCTAAACTCTAAATCCTAAACTCTCAACCCTAAACCCTAAATCCTAAATCCTAAACCCTAAATCCTAAACTCTAAATCCTAAACCCTAAAGCCTAATGCGCAGGTGCCTGAAAGAGCTTCACGCAAACCCCCTGGTGGATTCGACCGTTTCAAGGGACGCCCTTGTGGACTACTGGAACGAGGTGGGGTTGGAGTGTGCTAGAATCTGCTAGAGGCGCTTTAGGGGTTTAGGGTTTAAGGGTCTAGGGATTTAGGGGTTTAGGGGTTTGGGGGTTAGGGGTTTAGGGTTTAGGTGTTTAGGGTTTGGGGGGACGCGAGTGCCAAAAGTATGTAAAGTGATAGCCCAAGGCCCCTTAAATAAAACCAAAAGGCAATTTTTCTTCTTATTTTTTGGGGTTCAGGTATTGCCTTTGCAAATGCCTCGAACGTTGGGTAGGATTTGGGATTCAAGGTTCTGGGTTTAGAGTTCAGGAGTCAAGAAGTTGCAGTGTTCCAAAAGGGTGCCTCATAGGATTGCGGGAATTCAGAAACATGTGCTTCTTGGGGGGCTTGGGGGAAAAACATTGTTCTGCTGAGAATTGCCTGGCGGTGAAATTGGAATGTATACCCCGTTGTCAAGTTTACTGGGTGTTTACAATCTGCTTCTTTCTACAGGCCCCCCCCCCAACCCTAATTCAGGGTCCATAGAACGAAGTCCACACATTTCAGCGTATGCGCTGTAGCGAGGCGAATCAACTATCCCCTTAACAAGCCACTTCATTTTAAGCCTTTAACAGAAGGTCCCTAAACCTTAAACTTAAAACCCTTAAACCTTAAAACCTAAACCCGAAACCATAAAACCTAAGCCCTAAGCCCTAAACCCCACCCGGCCAAACCCTAAGAGCGCCCAGGTTCGCTTGAAAAAGAAACTCCATTGTCGGAATCCGTCTCGGGGTTTAGGGGTTAGGTTTTTGGAGGGTTTAGGGTTTAGAGTTCAGGGTGGTCTGTCTTACCTCGGGGCTCCTAGGAATCAGTCAACCTTATTGTGTCAAAGGCAGGGCTTGGGTTGGACTGGAGCCTGTGTGCGGCAGTTCCATTCCCCCGTTCTCCGGTAAACCCCCGACCACGCAGTGTAGGATTTAGGGTTTAGGGCTCTACACCCCAAACCCTGAACCCTAGACCCACAAAGCTTACTTCCCAAACCCTAAAACCCATATAAGCCCAAGGTGCGACCCCAGGCAAAAACACCCCTGAGAGCCTAATTCCCTGCAGGTGGCTGAGAAGACCAGAGGCGGGAGAAAGCGAGGGTCAAGGGGACTTACGTAGTTAAGTAGGATATAAAGCCCTATAACCCCATATTCCCTATAAACCCTATAGGTTAAAAGACAAATCCTGACGGTTTAGGGCTTAGTGTTCATGGTCAGGGGGATTTAGTACGAAGGTTGAGAATGGGGATAACTGGGGTGGTAAGGGGCTTAGGGTATGCTTACTAAGTCCCCCGCACCCACCAAGCACATCGAGTTTAGGATAGCGCGTTGAGTACTGACCTCCCTGTAGCAGTCCCAAAGTATTGTAATGACAGCATAAGCATACCCGTCGTGCATTTACAGCAAATGACTTTCCAAAATAGGGGGGACCCTAAGTTAGACCCCAAAACATTATAACCCTGGTTACAGGGACCCCCAAAACGGACACCCTAATTTGGGGAAACCACCAAACATTGGATTTGTAGCAGAGCTGCATTTTTGATACAGGCGCTTTATATATCTGTCATGTGGTCGGGGCTCCATGCCTCTACTTCATTCCTTCTTGCGCCGCTTTCTAAGGGTTAAGCCTTAAGTCGTATATTTCGAATAAGAAACCTTAACAAACTAGTCATGAAAAATGGGGGCCCCACAGCGTACCTTTCTGAAACCCTAAAACCCTACTAAGACCCTACTAGATACTTGTTCGGGGTTGCGTGTGCTGTTTGAGTGAAAAGCCCTTCTACTAAGTTGAGGGTTTAGGGTTTAGGGATTCTTGAACCCTTGAAGGAATGCCCCCCAAGCTAAAAGGCATTCCAAAAGGGGCCCTGAAACACCATTTTCTTCTTTACGGTGACTATAAGGGTCTTGGTGTTAGTGTGGGGGAGGGGAAGGGGCCTCAACTCTCCATTAGTCGTAGTTATCTAGGCCCCAAAACCCTGACCCTAAACCCTAAAGTCAGGATGTAGGCGACGCCCCTCGCCCTCGATGGCGACAGGTCCTGCCTCAGCACAGCCACGGGTACGGTAGCACCCACCATGGGCCGTCCAGGGCCTATTCAGGGTTTGCAGGGGCGCTTCAGGCTTTGGAAGAAGTTACAAGTTTGAAGGCTTGGAAGGCATGGAAAATCCTCTCAAAGGCTTCGGGCCTGCCAGAGTGGCCTCCTCCCAGTCGAGAGATGTGTGGAACTCTTTATACATTCAGTCATTAAGCCTTCAGGATCTCTTCAACAACGACAAAGTAAAAGGTAAAGAGGATGGACCCAACTGAATTTGGGTCCTAAAAACTAAGAGAAATGGGTTTGTGTGGTATGGCCACCTCGGACGGCGTGGGGTGGGTGAATGTGTTGGATGGCCAGCAACAGTCAGACCATGGCTGCATTTCGCATAAAATGTGCAGATAATGCATAGCCTCAAATCATAGACCCTAAGCCTAAAGAATCCTAGACCCCCAGCTCTAAACCCTAAACCCTAAACCCTAAACCCTAAAACCCAAACCCTAAACCCTAAACCCTAAAACCCAAACCCGAAACCCTAAACCCTAAACAAAACTCCTAGACCCCAAGCTCTAAACCCTAAACGGGAGGCGGGAACCGCGAGCGGGAGTTGACGAATCATGTCCAGACCCGTGTCCAGGCACCTCGGCGGGTTAAAGAGGGGGGATATATAGAACAGGGTTTAGGGTTTAGGGGAATAGGGTTTAGGGTTTAGGGTTTATGGTCAAAGGACCCAAATAATAGGGTTTTAGGGCCCAAATACTATAATATTAATGGTATTTGGGCCCTAGATCCCTATTACTTGGGTCCTCGGACCCTTAGGGATATAGAGGAAGATAGAGGGACATAGAGGGATATGGAGGGATGTATAGGGATGTAGAGGGGCGTAAAGGGAGATAATTATAGGGATACATAGGGTTTAGGGGATGAGGGTATAATGGACAATCAAACGGAGAAGAAAGCGGAGAAAGACATGGGAACTTGGATTCTGTAACAGTTTTTTTGAACTGGGTCTGGGTGGGGAAGACCAAGTCATAACCAGGTTACATCCCATAGTCTCGTATAGTTCATAGTAAGATTCTTTCGAGGCGCCTATTTTTCCCAGCATTCCTAGTATCCATGGATGTACTCATGTTCCCAACATGGCCAGAATTCGTTCCCCACACTTGCAGTGGGGTTGTTGGATTCTAGGGAGCGTGTGTTCCCCTCGCCCCCCATGCACCTTACAGCCCTTATAACCACCTCAAAAAGATCCCATGTAGGCCTTACATTTTTGCCCTTCTCAACCTTTGAAAGGAACACTGTATAGCCCCTGTAAAAGACCCTATAAAGCCTTCGTAACCTGACAGACCCTTCAAACGGACCCTGCGCAACCCCTTTAGAGGAACCCTACCCAGCCCTTATGACCCCTTTAAACGGGCCCTATGAGGCTTATAACCCCTTTAAGGGGACCCTACATTGCCTTTATAATTCCTTTTGAGCGGACCCTATAGTAATCTTTGTAAGAGATCCTATGTAAGTTCCATACACACACATAGATCCCGAAATATTGGCTGAGTAAGATTAACAAGAATCGGTCAATAACCTAGTGCTTGCCAACCACACTTTAGGGTGGGGATGCTCCAATTCATATTTGTTTAGTGGAAAAACTACCATATACCAATTACATTTACGTAGATCCTACTTTTTGGTAGCTTGCCTAGCTCTATCTCCATCCTCTGCTTCTTCAGGGGAAGAGCAAGGAGGGTGATTGCTGATCATGTGGCTTTCTGCAGTGTAGCAGCTACGGTTGGAAGTATGGGCTCGTTAAAGGGGCCGTTTGCCAATCAAGGTCCCATACAAAAAGTAACCTTACTTGCATGGTCAGGGGAAGTAGTAAGCATATCTATAACCCGTATAGAATAACCCCAGTTATCCTTATTACTAGCCTACTTACTGTCCCACTGGCCTTCCGAATAGATATCAGCTACTTAGTGTTCGATCGGATTTGAGAGATGGGGGTACCCACCTGGTAAGTACCCACACGAGCCAGCCGGGGCGTCATTGATATTAGCCACCCAATCCATCTGTATCAGGGAGTAGCAAGCGCGCCATTTTCGGAGCCTTCAGCCCTTTTGTAGAGGCCTGTATCACTGTCAACGTATCCCCTTCTTGTAATATGCCCTCTTAACTCTAAGCCCTAATCTTTGTATCTTGGCCCCTACAGTATGCCCTACAGTTTAAGCCACCTCACCAAAGCCTCGCGTGGCTAAGGTTGCTTCTCGAGCGTTCCGGACTGGGCCTGAGTTTCATGAGGTTGTACATTGTGAGGTTCATGGTTTCGGGTTGACGATTCAAGGTTTTGGGCTTCGGATCTCGGATTCAGGGGTTGAGGATTTAGGGAGTCTGCCAGTGGGCCAAGTCAAGGACCACGATTTGATACAACCTCCGTAAAAGGGAAATGATGGACAGCAGGATGAGTATCGTGGGTATCGTTGTTGCTTGATGAGCTGTCATTCCTTTCCCAGACGCGCGGGAGGATCTAGAATCTATACAGTGGATCCGCATGGAGGGTTCTTAGAACTCACCCGAATGGAGCCTTCAGATGAAAACTGCAGAGCATCCGGTTTCAAGGTGTTGGGGTTCCGTTTAGGGTCCCCGCTTCAGGGGAAATGTTGGTCCTGGGGAATCATGGAAATCAAGTGGAGAAGAAACTGAACATTCAATGAGATGGACAGTTCATTGGACACCCAGGGTGTAGGGCTTTACATAAGGAAGCTTGATAGCTGCAAAGTAGGACCCTGGTTCTAGTCATGTGGTTATTGTAGGGTCTAAACTTTGCAGACCCCAAGCCCCAGGCCCTAAACCTTAAACCCTAAACCCTGATTCTGTGGGTTATTGCGTCCACGATCCTCTTGTTACTGCCTCAGCCCTACGGACTCTGAATTAAATCCACCATGATTTCCTCCGCTCTGATGTTTCAGAACCCTAAGCCCTAAACCCTAAACCGTAAGCCTGAACATCAACCCACACACGCTGGGGAACATACTTAAGACATGGGAGAACCACTTCAGAAGGTTTCCTGCAGGGCCATTGAAGGGACATCTACACAGCAATGCCGTACTATTCTGAAAGCCCTGGGTCTTGGGGGTTTTGGGGTTCAGAGTTTAGGGTTCAGGGCTAATCTGGGTTTTGGGTATAGGGTTTAGGGCTAATCTGGGGTTTTGAGGTTTGAGGTCAGGTGGACTTCTCAGTACTCCCCCAACTTGTTCAACCTGCAGGTCCCCGAAAAGAGAAGGGTTCGAAGTCTCAAGCCATTCAAAACATGCTATGGGCCCCAAACCCTGAAGGGTTGGAACTGGTGAGTAGTTGTTGGAAAGTTCGATTTTTAGGGCTTATGGTTTAGAGTCTTGGAAATCAGGGTCATTTCTGATTCAGAACCCTAAGCCCTAAACCCTAAACCCCCTCGTGCATGTTAAGTCTGTAAGTCACTTGGAGGTTCTGGAAGCAAAGCAGATCTATTTACTCTCGTCATAACTCCCAGTAGACAACACGCGCGCACACACACACATCTAGCAAAGTTCCACTTGCTTCCTGGTGCTTAAGTAAGAGTGGGGGAGTAGATCCTTAACATAACCCCTATATATACCCCTGAACCCTAGACCTGAACCTTAACCCGTAAACCCAAACCCTGGGATAGCCCCCATAATTTATCATGATATCACTCCCCCACTTCATAGTTCTTATATATATAAATATAAATACCCAAACCCTAAACCCTACCCCTAAATCCTGAACCCTATCCCCCTAATTTCGCAATCCCCCACTTCGCCTTAAGCACCAGTGAGTCAAGGCAGCTGGTGTCCAGACTGGGAGAGTTACATTCGCCCCTTGTATGGATTCGCGTTTAGGGTCTAGGATTCAGGGTTTAGGGTTTAGGTTAAGGTATAGTATTCTGGGTTTAGGATTTGGGGGTTGGGGTTTAGGGTCTGCTGAGGGGGTTAGCGCTCTTGATATGATGCGGCAAGGAACTAACCAAGGATTAGCTACAATTGCTTAATTCTTGCGGGAGTCCGCGCAATTCATCTCTAAATTAAAAAACCCTAAGGGTCGAAGGACCCAAATAATAGGGATTTAGGGCCCAAATACCATTAATATTATAGTATTTGGGCCCTAAAACCCTATTATTTGGGTCCTTGGACCCTTAGGGTAAATTAAATAAATACATCTTCACAAAGTCGAGGCCTGCACCCTGCGTTTCCCTGGTTGGAACCGTGGGCCTCTAGTATTGGGCTGTTTAGATGGGATCTTTCTGTGCGCGTGGGGTTAGGTTTTTTTCTGTGGTATTCCTGGGAAAGCATTGAATTATTAATGTTTATCTTGCATCATCATCCCTATGCCGATGCCTATATAGCCTTTTCAAATCCATAAGAACTGAACTTGTATACTTATAGGTTCAGTACTGCCCCCCCTCAGTAACAGTTGGATAATAATTACAATATGGTTATATCTAGCCCTTAATAGGACCCTTAGTATAGATTGTTACTGGGTGGGGGCAGTTTATAGGGCCTGAAAACCCATCCCAGTTTCAGGGTTCACAGGAAAGGGCCCCCACAGACGCCCGTGGTTTGAAGGAAGCTCAAAGACAGAGCCTGTGCACCTCAGCCAGGGAGTTCATCAAAAAAAGTGGATGGCATTTTCAGAGTAATACTAATCGTAAAAGTAATGTGTAGAGCACTAAAAGGACATAGAACTGCAATGCAAGTAGTGCTAGTGATGTGCAAAGTAGCAGTAACAGTAACAGTCTTCGGAATCAGAAATAGTAGAGACGATATGTGAGTGCTAGAATTTAGGGCGCTCAGGGTATGGGGTATCCCAAGGGTGGGAGAGCTCATTTCTGCAGGCTGGACGGGTACACCAGACGGACTCTCTTAGTCACTTAGGATCGGCCTTTGATTCCGTCGAGGTTTGGGAGGGTTCGGTGGTACAGCATCCGCAGTGAAAGAAGGTTCGATTTTCTAGGATTATTGATGTATGGGGCTCCTGAAGGGTTCTTGTGTGTTGAATTCCTCCATGTATTTTCTTGGAGTGCTCATGCGGATGAAGGCTTGTTTTTAAGTTTTCGGAACGTAGCCTTCAGATTGTAGCCTTCATATCCAGGGTTCCCCTAACTACCGCTCCCCTTAAGTTCCCCGTCAATCAGCCGCAAGCAATCCAATTAAGGAATACTGTTAGTGGGTGTAGTAGGGGGGGAGGGCTGGTGCTTAGGAGAGCCCATAACAGCAATCGCCTCCCCTAATATTAAACCCCCCCACCCCCTGGTATTGGATATTCCCCATGTATCTTGAAATACCACAATGGGAGTATTTAATAAAAGGGCGTGGGGGGTGGGGTTGTTGAATGTTAAGGGGATGTACGTGCTCGCTTGGGCCGGCTGGAGGTTTAGCGTCTAGAAGATACTGTAGGAGCCTACAGAACTACAGGATTTGGGGAGGTTTATACCCTAAATCCTAAACCCTAAACCCGTATAACTTGGAACTACTCTATCTGAACACATATTTACAAGGCTTGAAATTCCTACTCCAGTTGAGGGTTGTTCCACAGGGCCTTGTAAAGAAGGAACAATTGGGAATAGACTTCCTAAGACAGGGTCCTAACCAAAAACCTGAAACCCTAAACCCTAAGCCATAAGCCCTAAACCTACCTTATGGCCATTTTTGGGGACAGGCATTTTGAACAACTGCCTATTATTACGGCCCCTAAGCCCTAAACCCCTAAACCCTTAAACCCAAACCTTGAACCCCTAGTTACATCAGGCAGAGACTAGCCCCCCCTAGCATTCTTTGTTTTGGCAAAAGGTGGCAAGACATCCGTTGTATCGAAAACCCTAAACTCCAAAACTGTTTCGGGCCTTATCCCTAAGGGTCAAGGACCCAAATGATAGGGCTTTATTGCCCAAATACCCTAATGTTAATGGTGTTTGGGCCCTAAAGCCCCTATTACTTGGGTCCTTTGACATTTAGGGTATATACAATAGTAGACTCTACTACAGTATAGAGCGTTTGGAGCCTTGTTTTCTATCAAGGGTTTAGGGTTAGGGTTTTAGGGTTTAGGGTTTAGGGTTGATTTAAAGGCAAAAACAGGGCTCCCTCTGCATGCTTCTGCATCCGTGGGACCGAGAGGCACATTGCTCTTCAAACCCTAGGAAGGATTCATGGAGGGTTTAGGGTTTAGGGTTAGGGTTTAGGGCTTAGTCCCTAAACCCTAAACCCTAAACCGTTAGTATTTCATGAAAGCCATGAAAGCAGATGGCAAACCAACTTTGCTGTTTCTAGCCGTGATTTGCGGGATATCCTTCAACGAAAGGGTGGGGCCAAAATACTATCCTTATTGTCCGGAATCCTTCAAAAAAAGACTGTATTTTTCGAAGCCTAAACCCTATAGACCCCTATGAAACCTCGTCATGACCTCTTTATAACCCATAAAGCTCTTCGTAGGGACCGTGAACGCCTAATTTGGGACCCACCCACCCTTTTGGAGGATTTCTCGTGAAGGCGGGTCGTTGGAATTTGAGGAGCTATGCAGAGTTTTAGTGGATTTAGGGGTTTAGGGTTTTAGGGTTGAGGCTTGCAGGGTTTTATGTTTGAGGATTGCTGGGTTTTAGGGTGTTGGGGCCTAGGAGTTTAGGGTTTGGGGGCTTGACACTGCCTAGCTGAGGATGTGCGCAAGTGCGCACGTTGTGTGATGGGGCATGGTCCAAAGGGCCCTGGGGATTCATGTGGTAATTTCCCAATTAGGGGGACCCCAATACAGACACCAAAAAATGATAGCCTTACTATAGGAACCCCCAAAACTGTATTCCTAATATTGGGAAACCTCCATGTGCCATAGGCACCCCATGCGGTTTCGCCCAAAGACCGGCGGACTGCTAAAGTTTTCACGAGATGAAATCAGCCGCAGAGACAGGCTCTCTGGTAGCCTAGTTTGGGCACCGCCCCCACCCAGTAACAGTTTCAGTAGGGTTAATTAATACTAAGGCCTTGTATAATTCTATAATGGGGGGTGATAGTACGCGCTATATATATTTATATACATCATAGTTATCATCCAAGTGTTACGGAGTGGGGGCCGTACCCAAAGCCTAGTGGTTTGTCTCTAGGCTGGACAGAATGTGGTACACTAGTACAGCCGCTGCACGGCAAGAAGACACGCCCCGTTCAGCCGCAACGATGGCTGAAGTGTTGGACCTGCTTGAGCCTGGGCTTGGGGAACCCCAGGAGATTTAGGGTTTAGGATTGAGGGTTTTGGATTTATGGTGTAGGGTTTTACGTTCAATATTTCCCATATAATTCATGGGCATGGGTTCCTATTAGGCAAGATCGTCGGAAACTACCAAACAGGGTCATGAAGAGGGTACTCTGGGGCAGGTTATGATTTCCTGGCCACACATGGTCTAGGGTTTAGGGGTTAGGGGGTGACTTTATCAAAAAGCACTCCTTTTAATTCTGTTGGGCCAGAACAACAGTTCCAACCTGCTATAACGTTGCCTTTTTGGCGATCTTAACCCTAAACCCCATACCCTAAAACCGAAACCTGTTGTCTCCTAAGGAAGTAGTTCTAATGTTTATTATAGTAAAACGCTAGGGGATTATTAAAGACGATACTTGTATGATAATTCTAAGCAGACTACAGAAACCTTCCAATCCCTAAATCGTGTCCATAGGCTGGGCTGCAGTTAAGGAGTTTTTTTTTTAACTTGCTATCTTGGGGAAGCCATATTAATTACTATGTATACCCATTATGGCAGCTGAAACCCTAAACCCTAAACCTCTAAACCCTATATGCCCCTAGATACCAATATATACCCGTATACCCCTATGTACCCCAATATACTCCTATAGCCTATACATCATGGTAACTTAAATCAAGTTCCTTAACAGCAACCCAATATAATGTAGGGATTTTGGTAAGCCCAACCCCCCAAATTAGGATCCTATGACAATCATATGATAGTCCTAGGGTCCTAATTTTTGGGGGTTAGGGTTACCAAAAATCCCCTTCTTACAATAGGAGGATATACCCCTATATACCCCTATATACTCCTATAACCTATACTTAATGTAAGTTCCTTAACAGCAACCCAATAGGTGGCACAGGAGGGCGGCCCCAAGCCCTAAAGCAGGCCTTCGCGGAGGATATGTTAGGCAGGTGCAGCTCGGAGAAAGCTCCAACTTTCAGAGTACTGCAGTTTAGATTTACGGTTTAGGGCATTAGGGCATTAGGGCATTAGGGTTTAGGGCATTAGGGTTTAGGGTTCAGGGTTTAGGGCATTAGGGTTTAGGGTTCAGGGTTTAGGGTTTAGGGCCCTACGGTAATAACCCGTAAAGACGGAGTTAATAGGGTGTTAATACACCTTCAACAGTCCTTTATGGTACCCAGTATTGGGTGGGGGATTGACCCGAAGTATGGGTGGATGCTGATAAATCTTGTATACCCCTATGCAATGTCTTTAAGCCCATTCCAAAGGACCCTTCTATCAACCCCATAAATCGCCCTACCCTAAACCCTAAAAGCCATAAGGAATCCCAGTTTCCATTTTTCCTTTCCTTCCCGTCCTTGGTTCTCTCAAACTATACTTCGCGCCTAGACCTCAAATCCTAAACCATAAATAGATACATAGATAAATAGATACATATACATATATGTATACATACATGCCCTAGGGTTCAGGGTTTAGGGCCATATATGTACATATATGTATACAACTCTTAACCCGAAATGCATTTCTTGTTAACTCTCTTGTACTAAGCTTACACATCCCCATTGCTAACATTAAATGTGTCCACCAATACATGAGAAATCTCAAGGAGTATAACTCAATAAGTTGGGGGGGGGGGGGGGG
>CAJNIZ010046731.1:0-10472 GCA_905231905.1 Symbiodinium pilosum
CCTAAACCCTAAATCGTAATTCCTAAGCCCTAAACCCTAAATCCTAGATCCTAAACCCTAAACCTTAAATCCTAAATCCCAAATCCTAATCGACCAAAATAGATCCACAGCCCCATTAAGGTTTAGATATATATAAGTAGAGAAGGTTAAGGGTTTAGGGTTTAGGGATTAGGGTTTAGGGATCAGGATTTAGGGATTAGGGTTTAGAGTTTAGGGATGAGGGTTTAGGGTTTAGAGTTTAGGGATTAGGGTTTAAGGATCAGGGTTTAGGGTTCAGGGATGTAGGGTGTACAGTAGGGATTCTCCCCCCCAGGCCGAGCCTCAAATGGAAAAGACCATGGGACGCTGGGGTTATATGGTGGTTTTTGGGTTTAGGGGATAGGTCGAGCAAAGCACGAGTTGCACAAAACCAAGCCCTGAAACCTTAACCCTCAAGCCTTGAAACCCCCACGATTTGAAGACCCCATGTCATAAATCCTAAGCCGGTCAAGGCCGTTGCTTCACGCCCGGAGTCAGCAAAAAGTCGCGGAAACCGCGGCCGTGTGAGGGAGCCCAGCTTTGCATGTAGCTCTGAAGATTGGGGACCTGTTTTTTTTTGGATGGTGGGCTTGGGGTTTAGGAATCAGGTCTTGAGACTCATGATTTGGAGTTTAGGTTTGAGGGATTATGGTTTAGGGCTCCAAGTTTGAAAGCTTGGGGCTCAGGATTTGCTGTCCTGGTGTCCGTTTGTTTGTCTACTGCCCCGGATCTGGACATAAATGGGGGTTCCTCAAAACAACGCCTGCGTAATCCTCCGGGCGCATGTGAAATTCCGAGGCCCTAGACCATAGATTCGTGCAGCGTGCAGAACCCTAGATTTGTTGAGGATTTGAATTTTGAGAAACTCATGACCCCACTGCTTTTGGAAGCTTGTGCCGTCTATCCATACTTACTGTGGATTGCTCAGTCTTTGAAAGCTGGGAATTAATCAAAGATTTGCTTTGCTGGAGGAGCATGGTTTGGCGCGAAGGCATAAGGCGGGACCACCAATGTATTGTTTTTCGTTTTGATTCTGGGCACTCCGAGAGTGCCCCTAGTTTTCCGAACATCCCCCCCATTCATTGACCTGAAGCTGTACATGTCTGAAGCCAACATACAGTGCGACAAGTGACTTTGTTGACAGTTGTGAGCTACACAAAAGCGTACGATTACATGTCGGGTTGCATGATCAACTGATCTTTACTTGTTAGGGGTTTGCTACAACAAGGAACATGGTACTTTTCGGATAAGAGAGTTGGTGTGGACATACACATATGTTTTCTCAGGATCCCCATTTTTTTTAGGCGAAGAGATCTGAGATTTAAGTAGTGCTGCTCAATGGGGATGCTGTACTCCACAGCATACCCAGCCCTCCTGGCTTTTTGGGTGATAGTAGCTTCTTATTAGAGGCATAAAAGCCTTAAAGCTGAACAAGAAACCCTAAACCCTAAGCCCTAAACCCTAACCCTACATCAATACTCAAAAGGTTTTGAAGAGATGCCCATGTGAGGCCAATAGCGGTGGTGCAGGTGATGGTATGAGCACACCGATGCCGCTTAGACTTGCTATTCTGGGTTTAGGGCTCACGCGGGTTTAGGGATTTTGGGTTGAGGGTTCACGATTGTTGGTTTAGGGTCAAGGCCTCAACGTTTCGGGGGATCAGGGTTCGGGATTTAGGCTTTGTGGTTAGGGGTTCAGGGTTGAGGGATAGGCAGCGCGAGGAAATGAGGCCTAAATACTTCCCTTAATACCAGGATCCTGTTCGTAGGGCCCGCGAGAAAGTTCTGCATACAACTTGCTGAGGGCTTGCAGTTTTTCGGCTTAGGTTTAGGCGTGCGGAGGATTTCTGGACATCTGATGAGCAAATATTTTATACGTACACCCCAAGTTTGGGGAATACTCTCTTCAGGAGAGTAGACGGGTTGCAAGATTGCCGGGTCCCCAAACTGTAGGAGAATGATGTTGGGACCCATGTCAAAGCCAATACGCCGCAGTCGTGAACCCGTGCCGACACCCCCAAACCCATGACTCGGTTTAGGGTTAGGGTGCCAGCATTTAGGGTTTAGGGTTTAAGGGTTTAGGGACCCTGCAATGAATGGAAATTGTGGGGCTTCTACTGTGCAATAAGAGGATGATGGTAACCCCAATCCCTGCAATAAGGATCCTATAAATGTCACATCACAGCCACAGAGTCCCATCTCGGAGGTTGGGGTTACCAAAATCCTCTTCATTTTGTGTGAGCACAGTGCAAAAGAATCAACTGGGCATAAGCCCTCGGCCCTAAACCATGCAAACAATCCTGTCTGAAACAGCAGGGGTGTCGATGCTAGTTGGCGGTTGGGGGTTCGTCACAATGAGGACCCCCGGGTCTGAGGGTTTGTTTAAGCTTTGTCCATTGTCGTTTGCGTTGATTGATTCTCTGCAACCCCTCTAACCCCTTCAGGCTCACTTTTCTTCGCCGGCGGAACAATTCCTCAGTGGGCCGCGATGATGGCTTGCCGCCGGGGCCTGAACTCAGCCCAGGGGGTTTTAGGGGAATAGATGATTGTGGATAAACTAGCACGAGGTTTGAATGGTTCAGGGGTAAGGGATTAGGGGCTTAATGCTTCAGGGTGCTATGAGGGTTTAGGGTCGAAGCACTGGGGTTCAGGACTTAGGGTTTGGAACAAGGATGAGCCAGTGTCGCAATTGGGGTCCTGTTACGGAGTTGTACTGAGAGAAGTAACACATATTGTTCAGAGTCAAAGAAAGAAGGCGTTAAATCTAAAACCAAGACCCTTACTCCTAAAACCCCTACCCCGGAACCTCTTCTCCTAAGACAGTTGCCCTTCATCAGTATAGGGCTTCTCGTGGGGCAGCTGCCCGCCCTCCAGGCGTGGTACTTCGGTTGAGTTTTGGAAGGTCAGGCTATGGCGGGAGGTTTGGCGATAGGTGGAGGGGGTGCTGTTTGCGCGCGTCAGTTGAAACGTGGGCAATTTCAGTGGCCTCTGATGACCTTCAATTCTGGATTTGGGCCATCGTTGTCTTCGTTCCATGGTTTGTCTGTTGAAGACAGCCCGCTGCATGCAACAAAGCTCCTGTTGTGTTTGCGCCTCCTCATGTGGCCCTGTCCTGACGGGCATGAAGGGTCTGAGTAGCTTCCAATCGGACTAACTTACCTTTGGCTAGGTGGGAATGACGGAATGAAAAAGAAAATGAAAACTATGTAATGGGCTATATAGGGACTACTATAACGATCCATTCCTTCATACCTAGCTGATCAAAGGTAAGCGAAGCAGTATTCTGCGACCTGCAGGAGTCTTCTGACAAGCCCTTCTCAACGGAGCCACCCTCAGGCCCCCAAATCTTAACCTCAAACCTCACACCCTGAACCTTGATACATTCTAGCGGCACGTTGCATGGATCAGGGCGTAGGGCTTCCCACAAAAGAATTTCTACCAGTAACCAGTTTGTGCATCAGAGTGTTTTATCAAGGTGCTTTTCCTATTCAATATGTTCCCATACTTACTTGCGACCCGAACGCTTCAAGAGCCAGACGTTGAATGCTTTCACAAGGGCCGTGTGAACTTCCCTTAGCAGGACCACCCTTCCCTAAACCGCCTGGGAACTTCCAAGCAGGACTTGTAATGCTTAGCTGACATGATAGAATTAGGTCTGAGAGACCAGACGTTTGCAGTGGTTTCGAGTATGCTAGGTTATAACTCGAAGTGGATTAGAGTCCAGAGGATCGTTTTCTTGATTTTTAAGGTTTCTACAGCAGTGTACAAGGGCCCCTTTCAGGATAACCCGTACAATGTCCCAATAGACTCCCAGCAAACCACTTTTGCTGCTTCGCGCGCCCTACTTGTGGGAAATATGTGTCGCGTGGATCGTATATATATATATATCTATATGTATATATGTGGTCGTTTATGTCTATCTATTTACATGTGCACAAATATAGGCATGTGTGTACATATAGTATAGATATACATGTACATGTATACACATACTCCTAGATGAATTGCTCAGGAACCCCCGTTTTGAGAAACCCTCCCAGCAAGGATGCCCCACATGGGTTTCCCCTAAACCATAAACCCTAAACCGCATGTAAGGTTGCAGACGAGCGTCTCTGCAAGGGCCCAGCCAATTGTTGTTGCCTGCGCCCCAGGGGTGTAGGGTTTAGCGTGTAGAGCTTCAGGTTTAGGGTGTGGGGTTTAAGGTTTAAGGTTTAAGGATTAGGGTTTAGGGTTTCTGGTTAGGGTGTAGAGCTTAGGGTTTAGGGTGTAGGGGTGTAAGGTTTAGGGTGTAGAACTTAGCTGGGAATGTCGGGCGCCTACAGCAAAAAGGACAGGTTCCAGGTGCAGGTAGGCTAGTTGTGTTGAGGTTTTGGGGTGTAGGGTCTAGGAATTACCCAGGCCTTCCACTGTCGAGTGAGCTTTGGAGGGAAAGGCTGACCAAAGTAAGGGCAAATCTGGAGGAGAAAGACTAAACGCCCGGAAGCCGTTGCAAGGTTTGGGGTTCATGAAATTGGAGTTCAGTCATGTTTTCTTAGATATGCCCGGCCCCTGAACCCCAAACCCTGAAACCTACACCCTGACTACGCCCTCGAAGTAGATTCTGGAACAGTCGAACGTGGAGAGCAGGTGGTAGAGTCCTCGAGGTAGAAAGGGTACAGCCTTTCTTTTCAGTTGGTTTGGGGGTTCGGCTTTTTCTTTTGAGCTCCACGGGTATGCGTCCAAATCCCTGAGGATCCCCATCGCAAGGACCACATTCCCAACAACTCAACCTTTCTTAGATGCCAGTCGTACAACAAACGCATTGAACAATAACATGTGAACGCAACATGACTGTGGACGTTTCAGAGTTCCGCCTGTACTGCCTTAGCGTTCACATGCTTATCAACAGCCAACAGCCGTCAGTCCTACAACCCCAAACCCGAGATCCCACCACCCTAAGCCCCTAAACGGTAAAGTCGAAAGCTAAGCCCTTGAAACCTGAAGCGCAAGCCCCAAAATCGTTCAGGGCGCAGAGAGCCCAGTCAGCCCGCCGGTACCCCAGTCACAGCAACCAAAGCGTGAACCTTGGCCTCTAAAGCGAGATGACCATTTAGCTGTCATTGGGGTGAAGTACAGAAACTTGCAAGGGATCCCGCAAACATTGCATTGTGGGCACGCCATAGAAGTGGCGTTACCCTCGCTGAAAGTTCTAGAGGAAGTTCCAATGTTTGTTTCGAGAGGGTATATGGCAAATTGTGAGAAACAGGTGTTCATTTGATAGTCACTGGCCGCCAACACTGCAACCTGCACTTTCTTGAAATACTATATCTTCCCCTGACATGTAGATTTACTCTCTATGGAGCAGGGACTGTGTGGGGCGTGCATGGTTTTGTTGTTAGAGGACGGAATATGTGGTAGATTCCATAAATAGGGGGATCCCAATGTAGATCCCCAATACTAAAAAAGATGACCCTAATTTTGGCAACCCCCAATCATGTTCCGTTTAATTCCCAATAATTTGGGCAATACATCCTTAAAACCTAATCCCTACATCCTAAACCCTGAAATTAGCCCTAAACCCTAAACCCCAAATAGTAGTTTCCACTTTCTCTTCCATTATTCCTATACAAACCCTATATACCCCCAAAATCATCCTTATATAATCTTTATATAACCTGTGTACAGCCCTTATATAACCCCTATAACCCTAAATCCTAGTGGCTAGACTGCTCCATGCCACCACCATGTCCACTCCTTCTGAGCGGGACCGGATTGCTCGATGAGGCGGTTTTTCCTGGCGCTGAGGGTTTAGGGTTTAGGGTAGGTGTGGACGGTATAGCTTGGGTACTCCCCCACTCTGTGACACTTGGATAATATTTTGTAATGTCGTTATATGTAGCCCTTAGTATGACCCCTAGTAAAGGCAGTTTCGATTTTTTCCCACTATCCCTAATTCTAGACCCTATACAACCCATTATAGACTGTTACAGGGTGCGAGCAGTACCCAAGGATTTGGGATTGGGGCCTCTGGGTTTACGATTGCGGGTGCAGGCTTTACAGCTAGATGGTCCCACCCAACAAAATCCTGAACAGATGGGATGATGCTAATAGTTTTGGGTTTCTTTTTTGTGCCATCTAGGGTCTTTCTCATTACTATCTTCCAACTACTGGGTGGGGAAAACCTGAATGCTCGCTGGGGGGGTTGATGCCAGCTCATCTGAAGTCGGTAAGTGAATACATATGCACACTCCCCAGGCCATTTCTCGAAACTCTGATCCTGTAAACTTTGAACCCTGAACCTTTTTTGATTGGAAAGAAAGGGCCCTGGGAGGCTAAAGGGAAGCCATTAAGATCCTCTGCCCTAAGCCGTAGCCTTCAAAACCCTAGGGTGTAGAGTTGCGGGTTTAAACCCAAAATCTATAAACCGTACCCAACTGACAGATCCCGAGTCTTCCGAATCCCAAACGAACGGTTTGCGGTTTAGGGTTTAGAGCGGGGGGGTTTAAGGTTTGTTGGTTCAAGTTTAGCGCTAAATCTTCGACCCAAGTCCTGGAACGAAGCAGCAAGAAGGTCCTGAACTTAATTAATCTGAAACCTGAGGCTGCAAAACTGAATTCCCGATTAACCCTGAGCCCGAAACCTTACCACCCAACCCGAACACCCTAAACTGGCAACTCTGAACCCAATGCCTCTCGTGAAGAGGCCAGCGAAGCCTTGTGTACATCCATACTCCTGCAAATGCTTTAGCACCCCAAATCTCGGGAGTTGCTCACAGAGAGCCTGTGTATCCCTTGGATTCCTCAGGAGAATTTCGAATTCTGAGGAGTTAGCAATATTATTCCCCTCGTATATTCCGCCAAACCCTATCCTAATCAGATGGCCTTTTACTCTGCTAGACCTACTGTCCACATTAAACTTACGAAGGGGCCACATCGGGCTACCTCTGGTAGCTTGGTATAGTCCCCAGTATGTTCCCTAGTACGAACTCATGCCCATTATTTACAGGGGGGAATCTCAGACAAGCCCAGCTTCTATTCCCAGGTTTTAGCGTAGGGTGCGAAACCCAAAATGTACCCCAAACCCTAAACCCTGAACCCCAAACCTACAAACCCCAAACCCTAAACCCTAAACCCCAAGCCCCAAACCCTAAACTCCCACATGGTACCCCACCCAGGTCTGACTCTCGAACATCAGTCTGGCAGGCGCATTGCTTCTCTGTTAGTTTGGTGTTTGAGGTTGTTGGGGTTGTACAACTTGGTGTTAAAGCGTATGCGTGGGGTGCGCCGTGTTCTGGGGTTTGGGATGTGGGGTTTATTTGCTTTTTGGTTTGAGGTTTAGAGTTCAGGAAGATCAGGCTTGAGAAAGAATGAATCTTCTCTGGTTCGTCCACCAAAACACATCCTTCATGTGAGCGAGTTGGCCAGTATTCATTTCCCCGCTGCTGTATGTACACGGGTATGCCTGTAGAGCTTCAAGCGTTCATGCGATTTTTCATAAGTTCTAGGTTCCCCTAAGCCCTCCCCAATACAAGGGCATTCAAGGTAGGTAGTATTCCCCTCCCACAATATTTAACCCCCCACCCACACTAATATTAGATAGGCCCAATGAATTATAACTACATACCACTATGGGGAGTTTTTTTAACAATAGGGGGCGTGGGGAGGCTTAATATTAGGGGGAGGGGATTATGGCTTAAACCCTAAACCCTAAACCCTACATGGTGGTCAGTAGCCCATGGGATTTCGGGTTTCAATACTGGAGCATTTCCAAGCTTTTGCCAGTGTCAACGCCAGGTTCGGGTTGCTGTTGCGGAGCTTCAGTTCAGCTACCACAGCATGGATATATATATATATGTATGTATATGTATATGTATATGTATGTATGTATGTATGTATGTATGTATGTATGTATGTATGTATGTATGTATGTATGTGTGTATGTGTGTGTGCATGTATACACGTATGGGGATCCCTGTAACAAGGACTATCGTATTTTGCTATTTAGGGTTTAGGGTTTAGGGGTTATATGAGCTAGAGTCTAAAGTCCTTAAAGGAGAGTTATATGGGGGATTACATAGGGGACTACTATAGGGGTTATTAAGGGGGATGATGGGGGATATATATGTATGTATAGGAAGAATAGGGTTCCAGTACGGTGGTAACTTATGTACGCTCCTTAGCAGGAATCCGATTTTTTCTGAGACAAGGCCTTTCACCCATAGCAGGGTCTCACCGGAGCCTCGCATCCGTAGAGCCCTAAACCCCTGCACCTCCTTGCAGCAGAAAAGCACCACCCGGATTCAAGAGTTTAGGGTCTAGGGTTTAGGTCGGTGCATGATGCGCCCATGTATCAAATTGAGCACTTCGGTATCATCGCCCTATCTTCCCGACGGAAAGCAAATGACTGCTGGATCTTGAACCAGGGGGCTCAAAAGGTGAGATGAAGGTATGTGGGTTGAAGGGGCCCTACCGTAGACTCCATTATGTGAGCCATTTTCTAAACCCGTTAGAAACCCGTATAGCAGTCCCGTATATAATCCCTGATAGAACCCCCTCTAAGGAGTTTAGACTGTAGCTTTTGTTGGGGCTTATTTCTGGTACTCCACCTTCCTTCAGTTCACCGTTTGAGCCCTCTGATTGAAGTACTATGTGTATAAGCACGCTGCAACCTCCGGGCGATGATGGCTACCCACATAATTACAGCAAGCATGGTTGTAGGCCTTCTCAAATGGTGTGATAATGGAGAACCAATTGGAAAATTATACGGAGGCTGGAATTACAAAAGGTGTTCCTAACGTAGGGTTATGTGGGGATGACATCTCCTTGATGGTCACCCGCCTCCTGGAAGCCAATGGAGAACGCGTTTATAAGGACAGTAGTCTTGGTTAGTTTGGAGAAGTTAGGGAATGAAGGTGCCTGGAGACAGTTAATCGTATGGGAGATTCTGAAAATTATCCCTTTTGACAGTTTCTAGGGACTTCGGAATCCCTTTTGCAATCCCTTCTTATCATCCCTTAAGGCCCCTGGCCAATTTGGGAAACTTCTGTCTGGCAGAAGCCTTTCGGGCGCCGAGCTTATAAACTATGCAAGGTTTCCTGTATAGCGCTCCCTGTGAAGGTTCCCGCAAATCCGGTGTATCCCTTGCTGGGTATAAAGGGATTCTGGGGGTCCCATTTTAGAGTAATGCCAAGATCATGTCCCAAAGCCTTGGGCCCAGTCTGCGCTCGCGGAGAGTTCCAGTGAAGGGCAGGGCCGTGGCCTGAGAAGTTTTGCAGGCGAAAGTACAGGAATTTATCCGACCTCCCCGTAGCCCCGCAACGGAATCATACACCTGCCCTGTCCTCATGCATCTGATCTTTGAGGCAGATGCCTCAAGCCCTAAACCCAAGAGACTAAGCCTCAAATTCTAAAATCCACCCGAGCTTTTCTCATTTCTTGTTTTCAATGCTTGTCCCCTCGCATTCTCAGGTGGGGACGAACGAAGCGTTTCGTTTTTACGACGTGTTTCGCACGCTGTTTTTTTCGGCTGCATGCTTCCTCGAGTGCATTCGGTGGGGTGGGGTTGTGTGTGGGGGGTAGTTCTGTGCAAGCCACGCGTTGCGTTTTTGTTTCAAATTACAACCATTCATTTTACGACGCTAAAGTTCGAGATCCGTGATCACGTGTGAGAAGTCCCGAGCCGAGTGTGGGATGCGGGGGTAGTTCCGTGCGAGCCACGCGCCGAGTTTTCTAGGACAATAAAGTCCGAGGTCCATGATCACGCGTGAGAAGTCATGTTCGGGCTGTCGTTATTTGTTGTTTCTTACTTGTGCGTTGGAATTGCTTGGACCCATCTAGTCCACGAAGTACTGCGCCTGCTAGCCTTTGGAGGAGGTGGCTGCTATGGGGCCTTCGGAAGCCACAAAGTACTTTGTACACAAGAAGGCCGAAGCGGAATTTTTTCAGCAAAACGTCCCCAGAGCCTTAATCATGTTTACGTCCTCTGTACCTATGTGCCCTCAGATCCCTGAGATTAACAGATTGGTGCTTCTCAGCCTGAGGGGCTTCAAATTTGAGAGTCTACGAAGGCTGTTGCCTTGCAGTTTAACTTCATGACGCTGCACCCAGTAATTCCCAACAGCCAACCGAGCAAGTTGGCACTTTCAAAGCCCAAACTCCCCACATGACACTAGACCCTGACATGAATAATAAGAAGCACATGCTAAACATATAAAACTCAACGGCCCCTTCCATGAAAAATTGGACCAGCACTATCAAACCCAAAAACAGATCTTTGCCATATCAGAATGTTAAGTTCGCTTAACACCCTAGCATCGGCACCAAAATTGGGCTTAAAGTCCACGGCCGTTCGCGGACCGTGTACCTAGTAGTAGAAGCAGTAGCAGTAGCAGTAACAGCATCAGTAACAGTAACACTAACACTAACACCATTTGTAACAGCAAAAGTAACAGCAGTAGTAGTAGTAGTACCCAGGCGC
>CAJNIZ010046731.1:10572-39064 GCA_905231905.1 Symbiodinium pilosum
CAGGAGCAGTAGCAGTAGCAGTAGCGGTAGCAGCTGCAGCAGAAGGAGGAGGAGTAGCAGTATCAGTAACAGAAACGGTGACAGTAAAGGTAACAGCGTCACAGTACCGGTCATAGGAGCGGCAACAGTGCTAGTAACGGTAAGTGCGAGATTAAGAGTAGGAGCATTGCGTTGCGAAATGATAAGTGAAAGAAAAGGAGTAGGAGTACGAGTTCGAGTCCGAGAAAGAGCAGTAGCAATAGCAATAGCAAGATATAAAGAACCAGTGCGTAGTAGCAGTATCAATAGTAAAGGAAAAGTAGCAGGAATTACAATGGTAATCGTCTTTGTAGTAGTAATAGTAGCCATATGAAGTGCCAAGGGTATAGGCATTCAATATCATCCCTCCAGCCAGACAGGGTGGGGTAGCCTACATCTGGGGATGTTCCCATCGACCGTAGACCTCTTGTGCCTCAGGGGGCCTCCTGAATTCTCAAAAAATCTTGCGTGACGGGTCATTCAGGACTGACGTAGGCGTCCTTATGAGCACCTGTACGGAACCTGCCGGTTGCCCGCCCGCCAAACCCCCACGGTCGCAAAAACCTAAACGCTGGATGGGTCTCCCCTCGCTCACCTGCTTGCTTCACGAGCCATTCGTACTGAGGCACATCCTCCCACTCCCACCATGAGGCTGTCATGGAAGCCGTGGGTGAAGAGTCTGGGTTCGCGGTGTTGGCGTTGATGGCAGGTTTGTATGCGGTGTCACTATTTTCAGGGTAGGGGCATGCCTGAACCCTAAACCCCAAATCATTCCCTGAGCAAGTAATGTTAAGTAGCGCTTTTCAACGGGGACGGAAAGAGCTCTCCGGGATGGTGGTGACTGGTGGTGTCTCAGAAGAAGGAGAAACATCGGGCTATCAGGACATGCGGTTTGTCCTCATTGGGGATCGTATGCACTTTGCTGTGAGAATACCCAAATCGTTACACATGAGCAGTTCTGATTTGGTATGCTTCCCCCACCACCATCACAGCAGCTACAACATGATTCTACTCAGCTCTAATGCTGCGCAGCCTGTCGTTTCCTAGTCAGCCCGGCACAACAGCTTGACCGCAGCAATCTACAGCTACCGATTACATCCCGGAGGTGTTAACCTGCACTCTAAACCCAAAGCCCATGTCGGAAAAAAAATGTGATGCGCAGTGAGCGCTCGATGGATTCCTGCGTGTCCCAGCATAGTGACATAGTGTGGATTCCCAGCTCAGATCGCGAGATTGCAGTAGTTCGATCTAGCAAGTAAACAAGTTCATTTTCATAATTCTCCGAGCAGAGCCCTAAGCCAAAGCCTAGGGCCCTGACACCCTCAGCCCTCAACCCTAGACCCTAAGCCCTCAACCCTCAACACTTCACCCCAAACCCTACACCTTATATGGTGAGTTTGTGCAAATTATGGTCTTTTTGGGTCAGGATAATGCGACCCCGAAAATTATTGAGGGCACGCAAAAAGGGACCACAACCCTAAACCCTAACCCATAACCCATAATTTTGACACCGACACCTACGCTCTCCAAGCCGCAGCCCCGCTCACCTACGTCAGCGACAGCGCGGCGGAGGGCACACAGCGTGGACGATCTTCTGGCCGGGAATTCATGTTTAGGGTTTAGGATATGAGCTATAGTCTAAACTCCCCAAAGGGGGATATATAGGGAATTATATAGTCAACTGGGAGTTTAGACAATGGCTCATATAGTGTTTCAGGGTTCGGGCTTAGGATTTAGGGCTCAGGCTAGGGCTTAGGATTTAGGGTCTAGGCTTCAGGTTTAGGATTTAGGGTTTAGGCTTGCGGCTTAGGATTTAGGGTATAGGCCGAGGGGTTTAGGAATGAGGGTTTAGGTTTAGGGTTTAGCGTTTAGACTTGGGGTTCTGGATTTGGGTTTCGGATTTAGGGTTTAGGATTGAGGGTGTAGGATTTAATAGGGTTCAGGCGTAGGGTCAGTTATAGGATCTAGGGGCTTCGCCTTGGGGTTGAACGTTTGGCTTGGGACTGAGGGTTTCGCATTTGGGTTTGGGTTTTAGGACTTAGCATTTAGGCTTAGCGTTAAGTTTAGGATTCAGGGTTTAGACCTGGGCTTAAGAAGACCTAGGCCTGGGGTTCAGCATTGAGGGTGTGTGACACGTTCCGCGCACACCACCACGCAAGACGTGTGTTGTGGCGTGCGCCCAGGTTCACTGATCTCTCCCAAGGGTTTCACCACCCGCCAACCCCTCTATCAAGGGGGGCTTACTTGGTTTGGGATTTCTGCTGTATGCTGACGTCAAAAGATTACCCTCTGCCGCTCAATGGGAAGCTTTGCTGAGGGCTCGGGGAGCTCCCTTAAAAGGAGACTCTGGTGGGCTGTGGTTTGGCCCCTTCCTAGAGAAGAACGGCGAAGGGGTGCTCTGCAACTACAGGCTGCGGTGAAGGGAGCTGTTGGGGGGAGCCGTGGGGTCCGGCTCTGCTGAAGGGGGGGGGGGCTGTTCGGCTTTTGTGGTCATAGAGAAGGACTGGGGGAGCAGGGAGCTGTGGGGGTCCGTTTGGCTCTTTTGAGTGGTTGGCCATTCGTAGAGAAGGAACCTTGATGGGCGGAGCTGTGGGGTTCGTTTGGCTTCGTGAGCTTTGGTAGAGCTGTGGGTTCTGAGAGAAGGACGACGAAACGTACGGGGAAAGCTGTAAGGGAGGTGTGTGTGGTTGGTACGGGGAAAAGTACGGTTAGGAGCCTGATCCAGTCTGTTTCTGCTTAGACGCAACGGAAATGCTATCACTGCCGGTAGCCATCTGGCTGCAGCATCAGATAGCATTGGAGATTCTGTTCTCCCGTAGGGCTGTTGTCTGTTCTTAGCCCCCCCCCTTCTTTTGCTTCTGCTGCAGTCATGGCTATTGAGGGTCTGGGCCTTCACAGCGTGGGCCTCAGTTCTTGATCTGTTGGCGGTAGACGCTCTGCCGCCCCCAGGTCAACCTCGGGCAGACAATCGTCTAGCCCCCTGTCAGCGCCTTGGGGTGCCAGTCTGGTACCTTTTCTGGCTGCTGACTTGCCAGGTCCAGAGTCGGTCTCAGTCTGGCTCTGATCTCCCCTGTGTCCTGCAGCTCTCGTATCGCCTTAGATATTTGTGCCATGTCTTGTCTGACCTTGGCTGAGATGTCTGCTGCCGACCCTGGCTTCGAGGGCGCCATGACGGCGCTTGCCGCGGAGATCGAGACCCTGCCTCCTGCGACACTGTATTTGACTCTGTCAAAACTGTCCACAAAGGGTCTGCGGCTTCTGCTGGACCATCTCCGTTGTCTCTGACAGACTCAACGCGGGAGATACAGCAGCAAGCCAGCTGAGGGACCTGCAGCATGTCAAGGCTGCTGCCGTGACCTCCGACCTTGCGGCAGGATGCGACTGCAACGTCTGTGGATGATTCTGCGCCCCCTGGTCTGCCTGCGCGGTCGCCATCTGCTGCTGTGGAGCCTGCGGCCAGCAAAGCTCCTGATGTGGCCCGTGATGCCGCGCCCGAGCCAATGGACATCAGTGGCGGTGGGCAGAGCAGCCATGCCGCCTCTGCCTCTGACAAGGGCTCTGACCCAGGCCACTCTGCTCTGAAGCGCAGGGGCGCTCGTCCAAGACAGAGGAGGACAGTCTGGTTCTGGTCTGACGGACCAGATAGGCACTGCCTGTCACGAAACGGCCCCTGGTCCTGCTCGGAAGGGTGGGTGACGCCTCCTCCGTACAAATCCGGGCCCGTTGGGGCGTCCCTCTGCCTGACGCTATGAAGAAATGTTTCTTCTGGAGCCATGTGACCTGCCTGACTGGCTGCCTGCTCAGGCTGTACCTGAGCCGTTGCAACACTTGAAGTTGCGCGGCTTCTGTACCTATAGGTGCCCCATTTACGCTGAAGGCACAGAATACAAGGACAGCAAGTGCCTTAATCTGTGCCTTTGCCCTGTCTGCCTGCACGAGCATGGACATGCAGATCATTACTGCAGTCATTGCATATCTGACGGCAGCGCTCGCAAACACAAGGCCCAGAAAACCGAGGCCTCTGCCGCTGCCGCTGCCAGACACCAGTAAGTCTGCCTGCTGTTATCTTTAGGGTTATAATGGCCCCATATCTGATTTTGTGTCTGGCTTCCGACTACTGGTGCCGGCAGACTTTGTAGCCTGGCTGCGTGCTTGCCAGGGCTTCCAGCCTCGCTGGCTGTGTATTTTTAGATTGCCGTCAGGACGTCAGTGCCCTGCTCCAGCCGAGACCCAAGGCTGTGGCAGCTACTCCTGCCAAACGCCCTGAACCTAAGCGCTCGGCTAACCCTGATAAGGCCGACTCTTCTGCTGGTAATCCAGCAAAGAAGGTCAAGAAGCTGCTGAGGCGTATGACAAAGCTTGGGCCAAGGAAATAGAGGGGAAGGAGGTCTGCGTGCGATTTGTTCTGGGCCGTTGCAAGAAGAAGAAGTGCAGGCTGTTTCATGGCTGCCCTATGCCTGATCGAAATGGCAATCCAGTCTGACTTGGAAAACGCAGGGTGCAGAGGCCTGGATGAGGCAGTTCACACCCTATGTGGCCAACGTTGCAGCCTGTGCCCACGGCATGGATGCCTTTAAGAACTGGCTGTTCTGCTCCAATCATCCTGACGTCCTGCGTCTGGCTTCGCTGTGCTCTCACCCGAAAGGCACGCACCTTCCCCTGTCAGGGAAGCGATCCTGGATGGCACGTTTCTTACTCGCCTCACGGCTCTGTATCCACAATCCCTGGCTGACGCCATTGCCAAGATCGTCGGATCTGCAGTTTCTGTGGCTTCAGTGAAACCAGCTTCTGCCTGCTCGTCTCCCCTTCTGTGTCCCCAAACATAGGATTGAGGATGGGTGTGGCACGTATAGCTCTGCCTCCTGGGTTGTGCCTCGTGAGCCGGACTCCTTTGCTGGTCCGTGCTGCCTGGACGGAGGCCCTGCGCACGACTGGACTTCTCCCTCAGATTCTGCAGCGCCTTGGCGCCTCGGACCAAGCCGCCCCCTTGTCGGATCTTGAGCTCCAACCTTTTCTGGATTCAGAAAGTGGGGGACTCAGAAAGTGGCTAGGGTGCGATCTGATGCAGTCTGGACTAAATGCTTGGAGATCAGATTCAGGCTTCATCTGCTTCGAATCCTGGCCGAAATGTCCAGCGACCCTGACTCGGCATTTACTGATCAGCTGGCAGCAGGTGTGGCCTTGGGCGTTCAGAGCCAACTTGCACCTTGTGCGGCCATGGCCCCGGGTTTGCCCCCGGATGCTGACCCTCGGTCTCTGGAATGCTGCACGTCTGCATGGCAGTCCGCCTTATCTGACTTGCCGGTTGTGGATGACCTCATCCAGGAGGAGCTCCAACAGGGTTGGATTAAAGAGGTCATTGGGGGGGCTGTCTGCTTTAGATCAGCAGTATAGCCTCTGTGCGGTGGGCAAACTAGGCCTGGTGCAGGCGCCTGGCAGGCCACCACGTCTCGTCGTCTGCTGTCACGGAGAATACTGTTCTCCCTAATCGGGCCTGCAGCCCGACCTTGGCCCACCTTCGACGCTGTCTGCCTTGACCGGCACGTGAAGATTTCACCGCTCTGATCCTGGACGTGTCCAAAGCTCACCGCCGCATTAAGATTCGGCTTCAGGATCAGGGCCTGCTGTGCTTCCACCATAGGGGCAAGCTATTTCAGTGTCTGACTCTGAATTTTGGCGCCAGGGCTTCCAGCTATTACTGGGCTCGCGCTGCTGGACTTCTGCTCTGCTTTCTGCATAAATGCACATCTCCATTGCTGGCAGCCCTACTTGTGGTCTTCTTGCTTGTTCTCAAGGTGCCAATGTCTTGGCATAAGGCCAGCTTGTCGACTCATCCGGTTTGGATTGGCTGGAGCATTGATTTGACCACATTTACTGTCTGTATGGAGGCAGACAAGCAGCAACGCTTGCTTCACTTACTGTTATCGGTGCTGGAGGCCAGGCATGTCTCCAGACACGACGTGGAACGCCTCACAGGCAAGCTTCTCTGGTTGTTGGGCCTCTTCTTGTTTCTGCGTCCGACTTTAGCCCCGCTGTACTCGCTTCAGCATTCGGGCCAGTTGGTCATGGCCGCGCTCACGCCTGACCAATGGGCTACTCTGTGGCCCTTACTTAATGCCAATCTTCTGGTCACAGGCTCCATTGGTCATCCTTCTGTTCCAGTGGGTTCCACACTGGTTCGCTTGGCGCGCATACCTGTCTCGGAACTGTCTGACATTCCATCCTGGCTTCCTGAGTCCCGCCGCATCTGGATCCAGGTATCGCATCGGCGCACCTCGTCTGTTTTGGTTACAGGCGAGGTCTATGAGGTCCTGTCACTCTGGCAGGATTTGCTGCACCAAACTACTTGCCGTCAAAGCATTTTGTTAGCGCCAGCCTTTCACTGTGAAGCCTTTGCGGATGCCTGTGCAGACAGCTCTGCTGTTGGTCTGGGCGGGTATGTCAAGTTTCCTTCTGGCCTCAAGCGTTTCTTTCAGATTGCGATATCTAAGCCAGCCCTGGCCTTGCTCTGCCCCTTCTTTCCTCGGGATGGAAATCCTCAACACTTCATTGCAGCATGGGAGCTCTTGGCCCAGTGCGCTCTGGTGTGGACTATTCATGCTATGCTCCCACTGGCTCATCCTCCCTTACATGTGGTCCTCCGCTGTGACAACTCTGCCTCGGAATCTGCCGCATGGAAGGGACTCTCTCTGGCCAAAGGCCTCTGTGCTGTTCTCCGCCAGTTTAGTGACCTGCAGCGCAGAACCTGCGTCTCTGCGCATGTGGAACATGTGCCTGGCTTCCTCAATGATACAGCTGACTCCCTGAGTCGCGATGGGGATCCGGTGGACTTGGGCTTCTGTGATGCTGAGCGTGTCTGCCCCGATTTTCTGGTCCCGTTCAGACCACAGGTCTCTCCTCTGGAGGCTGAGATATCTCAGCATGTACCTGCTCTTCTTTGAGTGGCTTCTTTGGGGTGGGTCCCGCTGGGTCAATTCTGATCAGTCCTCTGGATTTTGGCCCACCCCGACTCTCGAGCAGTAGTGCTCCACCAGCAGGTGTTGAGCACGCTGCTGCTCTGTCCAGTGGTCTGTGCTCTGCTGACTCTGCCAGACCTTGGACTCCAGCCGCTCGTGAAAAAGAAGGGTGCTTGCCTCCCTGCTTCTGCAGTAGGAACGGACTAGTCTGTGCAGTAATTAAACTGCTCGTTGAGGCGGGGGGTTGGGGGATGGTAGGGAAGCAGAAGGGAGCTGTGGGGCTTGGTCTCTGGGAAAGTTGGGTGCGTTTGGGTGCTGGGCGTCCGTTTAGCTCTTTTGGGGAGGTTTGTGGGGTCTGGCTTTTTTGCAGAGCTCTGGTTGGCCGTGGGCTGGCTCTTCTGGAAAGAGCCCTGGTGAGGAAAGCTGTGGGTTTGGTTCAAGAAGCTCTGCTTGGCCGTTCATAGAGAAGGAGCTGTGGGGGTGCGCTTCGGCTTTCTGGGGAGCTCTGCTTGGCCTTTCCAACACCCAAAACCCAAAATGCAAAACCCAAAGCCCAAAACCCAAAATCCAAAACCCAACGCCCAAAAGGTTTGCTCTCCTTTCGACTAGAGGGAGCTTCTTAAAACCCCAAACCCAAATCCAAAACCCAAAGCCCAGAACCCAAAACGCAACACCCAAAATCCTAGGTAGTGACCGCTTGTTCCCAAGGTTCAAGGTCATATAATTCTATTCTTCGCAGCACGCGCAGAGCCGTGCGCCAGCACCATTGGAAGGTGCTGGGGCTCCTCGCTCGACTGTCGCTTGCTCCGGAGCCTGCTGCATTGACTGCAGCTATATACGCCCGCCGCTGGCAAATGCGGCGCCGGGGCTCGCTTAAGTTTAAGGTTTATGTTTTAGGCTTAGGGTTAGGATTTAGGTTTAGGGTTTAGGCGTGGGGTTTAGGATTTAGGGTTTAGGCCTGGCATTTAGAATTTGGCGTTTAGTATTTAGGATTTGGGCTTGGGGTTTAGGATCTAGGGCTTGCCAATTCCGGGCACACCACCACGCCGGACGTGTGTTGTCGTGTGCGCCCAACCCATCCACCCAAATCTCAACCTTGCCGGGGTTAGGGTTACACAGTTACGTGTTGGAGGGTTTCTCTTCCCGCTTGAACTTTCACAGCCTTCCCCCAAGCTAACCTGTTCGTCAAAGCACGAGCCTTGCTCGAACGCTACATTGTACTATACATGCACCATCTGGGAGAAAAAGGGTTAAATCCATAGATGCAGGCAATGCCTGCGGTCTGGATAGGCATCTCAATCAAATGTAAACGCCCGGCTTAACAGCTACATTCAGTGCTTGTATGCGATGAGTTCACAGTAGATTGCATTCAAACGTTTAGGCAATGCCTACGCTCTGGATCGCCCACACCAAGCAAACAAAAGATTGCCTTTCAACATTGCGACCTTGCACGAGCATGGATCAAAAAGGTATATTAGGTCCATAGGTTTATCCCATACCTGTGCCACGGATGTCCTTCCTAAATCCTGGATCCCAAATCCCCGATGCCCTGAATTCCAAACCCGAATTAAATCCTAGGGCCTGCATCCTGAGTCCTAGGGAAAAAGCAAGATCATTCAGAAACGGCCCAATCCTGAGTAGACATGTACTTTTCCAGATCTATGGCAGACAAGCGGAAATTCCAAGCAAATTTGGATTGAAATCTTAAATCTTCAGTCCTGAATCCTAGACCTTAAATCCTACATCCCAAATCCTAAATCCAACATCTTACATCCCAAATCCAAAGCCCCTAATCCCAAATCCTACACCTTAAATCCTAAATCCTAAGCCTTAAATCCTACATCCTAAAGCCAAGAAGCCCCAAATCTTGAATCCTTACCCTACATCCTAAATCCTACGCCCTGAATCCTAGATCCTAACTCCTACGCATGGAATCCCGAATCCTTGACCCTAAATCCTAAATCCCAAGCCCTGAGCCCTAAATCCTGAAACCTCAAATCCTGAATGTCTTAAGGCATAAGCAAGATACATTCAGAAAAGGCCCAATCCTAAATAGAAATTGACTTTTCTAGGTCTCTATCACACAAGCGGAAACTCCAAGCACATTCTTTGCGCTGAGCTCCTCAATCCTAACCGGCCCTAAACCTTAAATCCCAAACCGTGAAGGCCTGAAATCCTAAACTCTGAAGGCCCTGATCCCTAAATCCTAAACCCAAAAAACCCTAAATCTTAAAGGCCTTGAGTCCTCAATCCTAAACTCCAAGTCCTGATTCCTACGCCCTGAATCTTACGCCTGAAATCCTACACCGTAGGACTTAGGATGCATAGGGCTAATTCTTATGTGATTTGGGATCATTCTATTTTTGGGCAAGCCCGTCGCTGGCACGCGCGTTCAAGCTTTCCATGCGTGGGCCGCGCTCACCGCGCGCTCCAGCCCCTTGCCCTCGCAAGTCTCTTTGCTGCTAGCTCGGGCTCGCCGCGGGCTCTCGCCACGCGGTATTGCGGATTAAGGATGAAGGGCGTGGGCGTGGGGTTTAGGACTTAGCATTTGTGCTTGGGTTTAGGATTTAGGGTGTAGGCTTGGGGTTTAGGACTTCGGGTCGAGGTTTCGGGTTTTAGGGTTAATCTGGGTGTCCGGTAGGGTTCAGGGTTGAGGGTTGAGGGTGTAAGGGTAATGCTTCAGGGATTAATGTTTGCTTCAGGATTCTGGTAAGGATTCTATGAAATGGACAGGTTCTCACAGTCATTGTCACATCGGGGTTACCGTTAAAGACCGTGCTAGGGTTGCAGGGATGCATTTATATGTAGGGTACAGTGTGCACACCAGGGTTTCATGGTTGGGGTTTCTGAAAACAAAAAGTCCTAAGGGACCCTCGGGCCCTAGGGTAGCAGTAGAACCCCCTTGACGACTACGCAACGATGTTTTCGGGTGATCGACATTTTAATCCCTTCATGCTAACATCAGTCATCCCCCACCCATAGTAGAACATAAGTCCTTCAATATACAGCGGCTTTTCTGAGGAGCATGCAGCTGTTTAGGGTTTAGGGTTCGGTGGGGGGTGCTTCAATTTGTGTGAAGGGATTAGTTTCAATAGGGTTGAGGGTTTTGAGTTTTACGGTTCAGCGATTCGCTTGCAGGGTCTAGCCTGGATTCTTTGAACATGTGCGCCCTTTGAATTTGAGGCAGTTGCAGGACACGTAGTTACACATAAGCCAAATGTACGTATGCCCCTCATACTTCCCCATGGCTCCTACATGCCCCCTATATACACTTATGTTACCTCTCCCCATTGGAAACTCCTGTTTGTGTAGTTGGCCCCAAATTGCTGAAAGGACGATTTACTGTATATAACATGGGCCTCAGTCTTGAGGTTTCGGGGTGTTCGTATGTTTTGTTAGCCTGTTCGCCGGAAGTTCATGTGGTTTGGAGGCTGGGGCTATGGACGGGATATAGGGTATGAGCTGTAAAGGGTTTAGCGACCAGTTTCAGGATTTTAGGTTAGGGGTCAATCGCATAGGGCTACCAGTTCATTGTGCAATGGAGTATGTAGGCTGACTATGTTTGCTTTTAAAAAGTCTGCCATATCCCGAATTAAGCGGGTAGTTCTAAAAGCCGTAGGTAGGTGTTTGACCAGATTAATCTACCCAGGGTTCTGAAAGCTGGGCATCCTCTCTTAGGGACACCCGAAACTGGGTACAGGCGGCAGCAGTGGGCGACCTTTCGCCTGGTATGGATCCAGGTGCCTTGCAGCCACATGCCGCAGGGTTTAGGGTTTGAGAATAAAATCAGATTGAGCATGACATGGACACTGGATTTCTATAGGGGTTTCTAGGATTGAATGTAAGGTTCAGAGCTGTGGGGTAGGGTTTCGTGCATTTTGTCATCATTGCGCATCGGCTGGAGGTGACGTGGAAATGGCCAGCAAACGTAGGGATGTGGGATGGGCAGCCAATGGAACATCCTCATCCCACAGCCCAACAGCCAGAATCGGTGTGCTGCTTATTCTTCCCACCGCCTGGTTGCGCTAGCATCCACAACAGCTTATTCTTTCTCGAGTTTTGGACGTTCGCCCTCAATTCTCATTCGTCATCAACATATGGGTGGTTGTCAGACATCATGGGCCCATTTTGGATCCCTATGAGAATACGGCACCTAATATTTGGGGTACCCAAAAAAGGACCATAATTTTGACAACCACCCATATCTACCTCTTTGCCTTGGTTGGGATAGGGTTTAGGGCTCAGGGACCTCAAATTGCATGATGCCGGAGGGTCAGGAGGCCTTTCGCAATGGCCTCCAGAACCTCTGACCTTAGATAGACTTCTGTTGAATGCAAAGGGCGGAGCCGGATTGGGTTCATGAGGGCTTTTGGGTGAGTGATGGCGTGAGCAGTTTTAGGGACTAGGATTCCAGATGTGAAGTGTCTACAGGGCAAAATGAGGGATTTTACGTTTTTTTCTTGTGGGAAAGCAATTCCATATTCCAAGGCGCCAGCAACACTTCTGCTCCCGTGTTACAGGCCTCATTGCTTCAATGAGCCTTTGCGAAAAGAATGGCACATGACATTTTATGACATTGATCAGACATTATGCGTTGTCTTGGCGGCCCTTGGGCATGCACCGCCCAATAATGTGCCAACCTGGATGGTCTGATGCCGATGGCACATATTGCTGCACAGTTATCCGCCTGCTACTAATTATTGTATACTATTTTTCCAAGTGCCAACATGAGTTTGGCTGTATCACCCTGGAACGACACTGACTCTCGTTAGTCCGCGATGGAACCAGCGTGTAAACGGGGTTGAATTTGTACCGAGTCGGCCGTGTTTCAGGTTTAGGAATCAGTATACAGCAGCCATTGTCTTGGGGAAGGGTTTTTCCAAGATTAAAGTATGAGCTCCTCTTTTTGTGGGATTCTAGGTGCCCTCAAGGGAGAAAGAGAGAGAGAGAGAGAGATAGATAGATAGATAGATAGATAGATATATATATGTTTATGCTTCTATACATGCACGCATACATACATCGGGCTTACTTGTGGCTATAGGTATATAGGTCCACAGGCTTAAAGGAAGGGTGTTGCAGCAGGTAGCGCTTTAAGGTAAGGTTTAGTCCTCCGACGGACCGTCCCGCCGCACAACACAACATTCCGCAGACCCGCGTGAAGGCTGTCATGCGTGGGCCAAGGGCTGAGGTTCCAGGTCGCATCCATCCAAAGCAGAATACCGTTTGTGTTCCGAGTGCATCCAATTGCGACAGCATCCATGCCCAAAGCATGATGAAGTTCGTGTTCCCAGTGCATCCGATTGCGGTAGCACCCGTCTCCACAGCATGATAACGTTCGTGTTCCGAGTGCATCCGACTGCCACAGCGCCCACGCCCAAAGCATGATAACGTTCGCGTTCCGAGCGCATCCGATTCCCAGAGCATCCATGCCCAAACATGATGAGGTTTGTGTTCCGAATTCGTTCTTGCATTGAAACCAAAGTGCAAGAAATACCTACCTTGCTCTTATCTCCGACTTTCAAGCTTACGCGCACAAGCCTTCTGCGGTGCTAGCCAGCACAGTAAGGCCCGCATATTTGCCAAGTGGACCTCCGGTTACCTCTGCACTGCCTCGAACATTTGGGACTCCAAAAAGGATTCTTGAGTCCTGCAAAAGAGATTTTCTTCGGGCTGATGAGGTCCAGAAAAACCTAGCAGGCGTGGGTGAAAAGGCACGTTGCCTTGTCGCGGCCATGTTCACGGCGCGGTGAAACGTTTCGTCGGAACGTTCAGGGCCTGAGGCCCTTGGGATGTGTGGTTTTCAGGAAACACTTTCAAGGTCTAGGGTGGTGAGTTTTAGGGATGTAGGGTTGGGCAAATTTATGGACTTCCCAACCTCACCTCGAATTGCTGGTTCTGACACAGATACGTCGCAAATGGATTTCACCCCATGTATTATATGACAACGAAATAGTCCGACCCAACCCCACGTGGTGGTGATGGTGACAAGAACGATCCTCAACCGACCTCAGGTCGTTGGTATCCAGACTTCTGGGACGCAAGACATAAAATTTTGGAGTTCTGGAGTTGTGCCCTGGCCCCCAAAGCTTTGATGCGCACAGCCAGACATAGATTGGGCCACGGTCCTTATCTTGTCCCTTTCCATGCAGGTTCATGAATGATTAACATTCTGGTTGCAGGTTCCTTGCATAATTATGACGCAGGGTATTGCAAATAGACCTCAACATGATGTTGGTAGTTGTTTAAGCCCTTACAATGCCCTAAGCCCAAAACCCCTAGACATTCTAAACCCAAAGCCTTAAGCCAAACCGTCTCGGGGCAATTTCACCCAGCACCCTTCCGAAAATTATGGGTAGGGTTCAGTGTTTAAGGGTTTAGGGCTTAGTAGGGTATGGGGGTTTTAGGGTTTAACAGCATACGCCTAAAAACCCAAGCAAGCCTGAAAAGTGTGCCCTCAACATGAACCCAGGGGCTCCAAAGTCGAGCGGGGCTTTTTTTGAAACAGGGTCATTCTTAGAGACCCTACAGTTCACAAGGCTGCGTATTGAGGATGACATATGCAATATAGGGGCCTAAATACTTACCAATATTATGGTTCCATGTTCCTTGTATAATTGTAGTATAGGGTACCTCAACTAGACCTCAAAAGGAAATTGGTAATTATTTTGGCCCCCAACCATAAACCCTTATAGCCCTAAACCCTAAACTCTAAAACCCTAGACCCATCTATTTTTTGAAAGACCCAAATCTGATGCTGCAGCAGGAGGTTCTTCTGGCGAAGCGCGTGATGCCACTCCTACAGAGTCAAGTCCCAAAGAGGACTAGCTGGTCATGCAGGGTTTGTTGACGGAGGGCTTAACATTTAGGGTCAGGGCTCTTCAACAGGAACTCTGTTTAGAAGTCGCGTAAAAGGACCCTAATTTCAATGAATCTCTACCTCTAGTTGTGCAAAAAGTGCAGCTCCTTTTTTTGGCACACCTGAACATGCGGACCCCTAGGCTCTAAGCCCTGAATTGCGTTGACTTAGGGGAATTGAAGAAATTTCTCCTGTACCATTCACTCTTTGCTCAATACATAGGCCAGCATGCTAAGGTTTGTAACCCCCTAGCCAGCGGCGCCTTAACGCAGTAGTTGCGAGACATCAGATCTTAGCGGCCGAAACCGTGCGGGCTGCATTATATGGGGCCGATCATTATGGGTTTAGGGTTTCGGGCTTGATGCTAAAATCCTCCATGACCTCGGTATACTTAAACCACATAGTTTCCAAGTTTAATGTGGCCTAGGGCTTAGGGTCATGCAAGAGGTTTTGTATCAACTGAGCGATCCAAATCCTGAGCTTTCAAGAAACCTTACATTCTGAACGGCAAGCCCAATACACTGAGCCTTTGCTGCGAATCCCCAGTCTTGGGGCCATTCCCTAAACTGAAGCTCTAATCCCCGAGCCCTGCGCCCTGAATGTAGGATTTCAGGGGTTGGCACTTGAACCACAAGCCTTCGTCCACGGACCCAGCAGGTCGCAATCCTAAGCCTAAAGCATTCGACCGAAAAACCCTAGCCCCAACCCCAAATAACGTCGAACCCCAAAAAGGTAGCTACAAGGACTGTTGTCGCTGTAAATGAGTGTTAAATGTCCATGTGAGTTTGGGGAAGGCTGCCATGGGCCCAGCACTGCCAGCAAAGGGAACCCTGCCAGCCATTCACATCAATTTTTACAATTTTGGGAAATGTGCGAGTTTCTCCAGGTTTGGATTCGGGGCTTAGGGTTTAGGTTTAGGCAGGGCAAAACGGAAGCTACAACCAGGCAATATTCTACAGTCCCTGAAATTTACCCACTAGGGTTTCGCAACATACCTACTTAAGCTAAGGTCCATATGTGAACCCTAAACCCGCTGCCCTCTGTGATCCCTTGCAGTTCCTCCGGCCACCAAGCTGAGAAGCTCGCATGTTTTAATTCATGCATGGGGCATGGGGCACAAGCCTGACATCCCCTGTCCAATTTAATTTGGGAGTTCCCTAATTTTATCAGGTGACATCGCTTAGACGCCGCCTCCCGAAGGGAGTGTTCCTTGTGCCAGCGAGGATGTCTGTAGCCTTGAGTCTTTCAAACGGAATTTTGGTGTCCGGTTGTCGTTTACTGGATCCATCCAGTAAGAATATGACGATACAGGTGGTTCCGCAAATTTTGAGAAAGGCACAGATGGGCAGTTCGTGGACACCTCCATTCTTGCATCTCTCATCAGAAGAAGCACAGCTTCTAGGATTTCCTTACCGTTTGGAGGGACTTCACGGTCCAAAAAGGTTTCTAGGTCAGAGGTGTTGTGGAGGGTTCCTGGTCTAAGGGCGTTTAAGGTTTTAGGGGTCTGGGCTTGTAGGGTTTAAGGCTTAGGGTTTGTGAGTCGGGTTTGGGATTAAGGATTTGCGGTTTTGTGGCCGCAGAGGCTCCGAATCAGGGAGCTGCGTCCCACGGTCCGTGTCTGTCAGATGACAGGTAAGAGCTGCACTTGCAGTTTCCTTAGGGTTTCACTTTGGGCCATTAGGGCTTTACAGGGAATACAGTATATGGGGAGCGCATCCATGCAAAGTTTGATATGCCTTGCTTGAAACAGGACCCATATAAGGACCATCATTTCGAGAGAAGCTTCTCTTCCTGGAGTGGCGGGCAGTTTTTTCATGCGTTCACTCGTGGTTGTATCTTGAAGATGAGTGATGAGCCATATTCTTTACATCGGGCTCGACATGCCAGAAAGAAATCGGATTGTTTTTTCCCTTTTTTTTCCGTGGTCTTTTGTTGAGGATTTTGGTATTGTGGCTTAAGCATGTAGGCCTCCCTACGTTTGGAAACGCATATAGTGTTGTAGTGAAGCTTAAGCCCTAGAGAGTGAACCTTGGAATGCAGGATCAAAAACATAGAGAAATGCTTAAAATAATCTTAGGTATGCTGCTTAGCGCTCTGTTGCTTGCCCGGTGGGAAATGGGTGTGTACATTTCTTTACTAGTAATCCTTTCATACTTATATGAAACACCCCCCGTCTACCCCTAATGTTCAATATCCTCCATAGGAGAGCTTGCAAACTGGGGCACATAGCTAATGTGATTGGTTGGGGTGTGTAATTATAGGGATTACTCACATAGGTGTCCCCAGCGCTGGTTTTGCAAGCAGTGCATGTCTAATCCATCTTGAGGCTCCCAACCCAAGGCCCAGAACCCTAAGCTCTGAACAAACTTAAGCCCTGAACCCTCAAGCGCCAGCAAGTCGATTTGGTGGGTATATGGGTGGAGTATGGAAATCCCTCGCGCCAGATCCTACAAGTGCGGCTGATGGTTGTTCCTTGCTTTTTTCTTACTGGGGGGTAGTAGGGAATAAGGGAAGATATTGTATAGGGGTTATATTCCTTTATTCCCTACTAACCACCAGTAAGTTTTAGAAGGAGGAGATCTCGTTTTGAGGCTTCTGATGTTATACTTGTCGCAAGCGTGTTCGCCCTCAAGGCTTCACTGGCGACGGATGCCAAGGAGTGTGCAGCCGGGAAGCCTGCAGCCGAGCTCAACCCGGACAAGAATGATGGAATTCTTCAGAAACAGGGGGCTGTATCTAAGTAAGACACAAAAGTCGAGCGCTTTTCAAGTGGTTTCTAGCAAGAAAAGTTTGAAAACAAGCAGAAGCGCCAGCCGGCAAAAGCAGCGAAGGAGCAGCAGACTTTCAGATGTAGAGGCTCTGTTGGGTATTCGCCGGGACTACATGGGAGTATTTAGGGATATCTAGGGCTTAGGGTTAAGGATTTAGGGTTTAAGGGAATGTGTTGACAGGTTTAAGTTTAGAGCTTGAGGGCTTGTTCATGCCTAGAACGTGCCGCGCTTCATGTCACTTTTCTATTTCCTGTAACTTTTGCAAGCCCCTTACCCCCTAATCCCCAACCTTGAACCCTAAACCCTAAGCTCTCAAAACGGTTTAAGGGTTTAGGGTTTAGAGCTCATCACATTTCAGATGGTTCCCTATGGACTTGTGGGGAGCCAGGGCCGAACCTAGACCGGAGAAGCTGTTCGACTTTTTACCCTAAATCCTCAACCCTACCTTTTAAAAGGCCAGGCCCGAGCATATATTCTCACATATATATATGTAATATAACAAATAAGCAGACTTCTTGATGATGACGTGGTGATACCCCTCATGCCACCCTCATGCTTAGGGTTCAGGGTTTAGGGTTTATGCGACATATGCGGGGACCCCTTCAGAGGTTGGGATTTTTTCATTTTGAGGATTGAGCCGGAAAGAGCCTCATGAATTGCAAGATTTCCCCAAAGTGATTGCAACATAAAGTAGCCCAACAACCAATTACAGCCAACAGCAGTACACCGGCGCACTACCATAAACCCTGGATCTTGAACGCAGAACCCCAAGCCTTGTCACTAAACATACAAGCCCCCCCCCCACTCAGGGATTTGTAGAGGGGTCACCACAAGTACCCCAAGATACCACAATTCCTTTCTGAGGGCTTCCAAGAGGGGACCATGAACCTTTGGAAATCTTAAGCCCATGTACATATATATATATACACATACCCTTACATAGCCCCTTTAAGAGACCCCAAAGCCCCCAAGACCCATTTAGGCGCCAACTTTAGCCACGGCAGTTCAAACATTTCCGGGCGGGTTCGGGCTGAGGGTCTGGCTGAAGCCTAGAAGCGCGGTCGGGGGAATCTCAGGGCCAAATGTCACGCTTAGTTCGGGCTTAGGGCATGCCTGGGAAGATCCTAGTTGACTCTAATCATGGTACACAGTTGTAGGAATTTAGTATAAAGTTGAAATTACTTCAAGTGAGCTGGATCTCAAGGTAGGATGATGGACTCAGCTGTAGGATTTAGAGTTAAGAGCTTAGGATGTAGGACTTAGGTTTTGGATTTAAGGCTGGCAGGTTTTGGGTCTAGGGCTGAGGGCCTAGGATAGGCTTTAGGGTATAGGGCTTGAATGCTGGTTTGGGGTAATGTTTGTATGAGTGTTTCCAAGAATAGGCCAAATCCTAGACCCCAAACGTTAAACACCAAGATCCAAGCCTCAAAGTCTAAACCAAAATCCCGGACCCTAAACCGAAAATCCCACACCCTCGACCTTAAACTCCAAAGGCTATAGGTTGACTGACGAATGAGAATTGTTGGGGAAAGGTTGATGGCAAACACTGCAGGGAGCATTGTAGGATTGCTTGGGACCACAAGCACCCGGACATTCTGAGAAGAAGGTCTTGGTAGAAGAATTTGTTTGGAGAATTCGGTTCAAGGGTCGTGGCCAAAGGTTTAGTGTTGCGAGTTGAGGGTTCGCTGCCGTTACTGAGCTAGTTGCTTTGGATTTAGGGTTCCAGATGTACTACATTTCCACCAATACACGTGGACTCCAGGCCAGTCCTTTTCGGGGTTCCATGTATGGCGGGATCGGTGCGCCTGAAGAGCTTTGCATTTTAGTGTGCCAGAGGGCATTCTCGTGGCAAAAGCACAGCGCTGTACAATAATATCAGCAACAATAAGAATAACAGATACTGATACTAATAATAATAACAATAATCATATCAATAATAATAATAACAATAATAATAACAAGAGCAACCATAACAATAACAATGATAATAACCCTGTGCAAGTTAGGCCTTGAGCTCGAGACGCTTAGCTCCAAGCCCTGTTCCATTCAAAGCCACAAATTCCAAATCCTGAGCCATCAACCCGTTTGGCTACCTCTATAGGGGATAGATAAGGGTTATATAGGGATAATGGAAAAGAAGATGGAAACTACTATAGTATATTGGGGTTATAGAGGGAGAATGGAAAAGAACATGGAAGGTAGTAGGCAGGGGATAAGGTTTCCCAAAAGTTGGGGCCTAGCGTTTCCCGAACGCACGCCATGCATGATGTACATACATTAGGATCAGCCCCCATACAGTGACAGTGACAGTCCAGACTAAGCATTGTATTGAGCCTTATCGTATCCACCCTTGAGGGACTGCAAGTGCATGGGGGCTGCTGAGTCTGATTCCTACGGTTCTGGCAGCCGTTTGCTGCCTCTATTGTGCGAGCAGGAGCTTCCTGACCCATCCTTCCAAGATTTCATGAACTGCTACTGCGGAATTCTTATGGATTTTGCTTTCAGAATTTTGCCCGAAGTTTAGGGTATAAGGCCTGGTCCCTCAACAGTACATCAGGATCTGCGCCACCCCCCAAGACGGTTCACTTAAACCAGGAGAGGCCTCGAAACTAGCGAAGTTATGATTATCCTGACTGGGCTATCGACAGGCCAGAAACCCTGCTCCATGCTTGGACGGTCAGCGGGACTTAGTAGTGGTTGCTAAGGGGCAGGACTGGAGTTCCTTCGGGATGTACGGGGCGAAGCAGTGCACTTACAAAGTCCCCCTGGCCCTTTAAGTAGCCTAGGCCCCCCAACACGTGATGTGCTTCCAAAGGGAGCTAGAAGTGGTGCCAGCCACCATGAATTTCCATGGCATTTTTGCATCCGCCTCCAGCCTTCTTGTTCAGAAATGAGCCATACAGCAAAGGGTCCTTTGGGCGGGGCACGTCAGACGCAGAATGATGAGGGAGCTTCAAAATTAGGAGCACCTCTTTGGGCCCCTATCATCGGGATCATGCACACTTTTGAACAGAGGGTCGACGTCATGTACTGGCATCGTGCCAGCAGGAAATCTGCAGACAAGTAGGGCATGATCGGATTGGCAGCGCAGCTAAGGCGGCAGCAGCAGCAGTTTTCCTAGTAGAAGCAGTGGTATTCAAGGGCAGGAACAGGACGTCTTTCACGATCATTCTTCTACCAGTGCCACTAGGCTTCCGCTGCTGCTACTGCTATTGCGGCTACTACTGCTACAACTACCACTACCACCAGTAGTAGTAGTAGTAGTCGTCGTCGTAGTAGTAGTAGTAGTAGTAGTAGTACGAGGAGGAGTGCAACCAGCACCGCCACCACCACCGCCGCCACCGCCACCGTCACCGCCACTGCCACCGCCACTGCCACCGCCACCGCCGCCGCACCACGATGGTACCATGTATTACTGAGACCTCCTGGTTGTTAGGATGGAAGAGAGGAATGAATCCTTAAACAGTAGCTCCTGTGTAGTCGCCAACCCCAAACCCAAACCCTAAATAGTAGTTGGTTTCCATTCTCCTTTCCATTATACCTATATAAACCCTGATATTAGAGTCGCATTCCGCATCCTTTGGCTCAATTCTACGCAGTTGCTGACAGTCCCGGACCAACAGTCACCCAGTACCGCGCAAACATCACGGCTGGTGTGCGATGCCGTGTGAGTGCCTGGGCATATACAGCTAGTCTACGTAGCCTTTGGTGATTTGAAACGGCTGATGCGAAAAATGTGTATGACCCGCAGTGCCTTATGCCTTGCATGATTTTAGTATATTACGGTCATGCACGATAATTAATAGAACGTCCATGAGAACTTCATGGCCAGGTGTCAAGGAGCAAGTGCCTGCCTCCATTCAGAGAAGCAATGATCAAAGATGGGACGTGTCTTGTGGAGCTGCTATGCTTCAGCACTTAGCTCATGTTCAGGCGTTGCTTGCTTGCCCTTCATGAAGTGTAGGTGGGGACTCTAGATGATGAACCTTGCTCGAATTGTTTTGAAGGTTTTGAAGCTTCAGCCTCCAGCAAACTACCAGCAAACTTTCTCTGGGCGCTTCACGCTGAACATTAGGACTTCACGGAAGCTCGCTGAAGCAAACCGCCTAGATCCTAGGCCCTACAACTTTTCAACGCTCGCATCGATGATTACCTCCAAACCTGATTCCTCCGGTTGCTTAGTTCCCAGGGGCCTATCATCCCCTGTCACAGGAATCCAATATGAACGGGCAGCGAAGCCCTAAAGCCCTGAACCTTGGCCTCTCAACCGGAAGCCTGAACCCTAAACCTTAAACCCAGAAACCCTTCTGCCCTAAATTCTGAACCCTAAACTTTAAACCCTAAATCGTGATTTGATTTTTTGGTGTAGGGTTGCCCTAATGTGAAGGACCCGTCGGTGAAGGCAAGTCCCCGGCCGTCAAAAGCAGGGCAGGGTAGAGGGGCCAGCGCTAAGGTTTTGGACTTAGGCAGTTTAGGGTTTAAGGTTTGGAGGTTAGGGTTTAGGGTTTAAGGTTCAGAGGTTAGGGTTTAGGGTTTACAGTTTAGGGATTACGGATTAGAGCTTTGGGCTTGGTTTTTCGAGTTAGTGGCTCACACCTGAAACCCAAAGCCCTAGACCGTAAAACCTAAACCCTAAACTCTGAACCCGAACCTCAATTCCTGAACCTGAAGCCCTAAAGAGGCAACCTAGATCCCCGCTCCCACGCGCGTTTTTTCAGTCCCTGGCGCTTTACCTCCTGCAAACCCTAAACCTCTTTGCAGCTTGTCATAAATGGGGGTCCCGCATGGACACAATATACTATAATCCTTACTATGGGAACCTCCCCAAAGAGTGACCCCTATTTCTTGGCAGCACCCATACAAGTATCATTATCTTCCACATATCCAATCATAGGCCATCCCCACCAAACACTTCCGGATTTTTAGGGATTAAGGTTGGCTGCCAGACTTGTCGGGGCTTCAAACGAGAGAGTATAGGAGATTTGGGCGCAGAGTTGAATTGCCATCTCAAGGTCCTTGCGGACGATGAACTCCGCCGGTGACGGCGGTGTTCTTGGAGGAGGAGGTGGGGTCTGTGCTTATGCGGGACAAGAATGATTAAGGGGATGTTGGTGACCACAGCCCCCCAAATGGAGGATTAATGGCAATTCCAGGAGCATAACGGGTCCTAATTTTGAGGGTTGAGGTTACCAACATGCTGTGATTACATCGCCTGCGGATTGCTAGGATGCCAAGTTGTAAGGAGCTCATGAAGCGTCGCGACTTTCCAAGTTTTTCAGTCATCCCAATTTATTTCAGATGGCTAAGGTGTAATGTCAGCCCCTCCCCTCCGACTGATCTATCTCGTTCTGGGGGAGCCCCGGAGATGATGATGCCAAAAATGTAGGCTTGAAAGCTTATTTAATCATACAATCTAATTAGGATCGTTGCCCCAAAAAAGTATACTTCGGGAACATTACAATTGTGGGTCTTGTTATGCTTGTGTTCCGGTGGCGGGACATTCAGAAACGCGGGTCTAGTCCTTAATGTGAAATCAGCATTCATTCGGACTGGAGAAGGTGAGGTTTAAGGCTTTTGAGCATGGGGCTCCGGGATGTGAAGCTTTAGTGAGCCGTTTAACCCTGGAATCCTCCTCTTATGCTCTGCAAGGGCTTGTTTTAAAGAAGGACCTCGCAATGAAAACCAAAGCTCCCGGTGAGAGAGACGAGGGGGCAGAGAAGAGAGAGAGACGGAGAAGAGACCATTCGGACTATGCGCGGGCTTGGGGTTCGCCCCAGCAGGGCTTGAGGGTCCTGCACAGCCCAAGAAGAAGAGACCATTCGGAAGGCCCCGGCATGACAAAACATCCTGATGACGATCCACAAAAAGGGACCATAATTTTGACAACTACCCATATAATCCATTATAGTAGTTTCCATTTTCTTTTCCATTATCCCCCATATAACCCCAATATAACCCTAATATTACCCTTATGGGTACCATATGGTTTGTTCAATTCAAGCGTGGTGCTTTGACTTGCGGCGCTGCGTCTACTGGATGGGCGTGGCCGAAACAGCCCTAAACCCCTCAACCCAAAACCTCCTGGTTTAGGGTTTAGGGTTTAGGGCTACACTCTAAGCCCTTGAGCCTTTGAAACCTAAACGGCCGCAACGACCCCAAAGCCCTAAATCCATTAAACCCATAGACCATCAAGCTCCTCAGCCCCCAAAACTCCCAAACCCTGAGATCACCTTTCTGGGCGAGGCACCACTCCAAGTGACTTGGAGGATGGCGTCAGCAACCTGGACTGCATATGATAGATACCCTATATTGTGCCTTTAACCCCTTTAGTTTCCGTTTAGTTTCCATTTATTTTCCATTATCCCTAATGTAACCCCAATATATACCCTATTACAATGAGTGGTACTAGTATTTCATATGAGCTATAGTTTAAACTCCTTAGAGGAGGGGTTATATGGGGGATTATATAGCGGACTATGTTAGCGCTATTAAGGGGGATGCTAGGAGTTTAGACTGTAGCTCATATGGGTTTAGGGATGAGGGTCTAGGGTTTAAGGGTTTGGGAATTGAAGATGGGAGCTCCGGGTCCAGGGATGAGTAAGTATTTTCAAGCTGGACGCCCCGGCTATCAAGAGAGGAAAAGATAGCTTTGGGGTCTGGTTTGTCTGAATGAAAATACAGATTGACTATCAAAAAGGCGCTGCTCACGTGACCTACAAGGTTTGGGCCTTGGGGCTTGGGTTAAGGGATTCGTGTTCAGGGATGAGGATTTAGGATGTACAGTCCCCCTTAAGTAGATGGCATATGGTTTTGGGTAGATTATAATAAGATCCCCACATCATATGCACCCCATATTCTATCTACTTAAGGGGGACTATAGGGATTCGGGTTTTGTGATTACAGACTGAACAGGAGCTCGGAAACTGGCCCTCTCTGCCCCAAGTACGGCGGAGGAACTCCTGAAGCTCAGTTCCAGACACCAAGATCCAGAACACCCGTGCTTGCGAACTCCATGGAGGGTTTTTGGTTGATGGGCTATGCTGGTCTAGTTTTTGGGAGAGGCTTTGAACTTGTGGTAGGTTGGTAGGGATCACCAATTGAAACCGCCATCGCAATCTTCCACATCTTCCAGCCTTCCAGATCAAATCCCAACCCTCCCTCCCTCCCTCCCTCCCTCCCTCCCTCCCTCCTCAATCGCCCTCATGGTGTCTTCATTCGCTCAGGAAAGTGTGCGAACTTGCTGGACGTGGAGCAGCACTGGCAGTGATTGTGCTAGGATTTAGGTTTAGGGCTTTGGGCCAGGGTTTGGTGTTCAGGAATTTGCCACTTAGTGACTTATTAGGGTAACGAGGGGGCCAACTGCGACTTTAATTAAGCAAACCTGCCTATTTGGAGGTTCTCAAGATTCTGTTTTTGACTGAGATGCCCAGCATATCCTCTGCAGAGGGAGTTGTAGCAAGAAAGTGCGCATTTACGCCTAGACTGTCCCTAGACCATGAATCCCAAAATCGAAGACCAAAGATATCCTGAGTGAGCTTTGGAAAGAAAGCGCGTGCATTTATGCAACATGATGCTGAGATCCTGTACAGACATGTTGCGGGTCCCTTGTCAGGAAGTCTAACACCCTAAACCCCCAACCCCAAAACCCTAAACTACCCTAAGTAGAAAGCCGTACACCGTACACGCCCAATCTAAATTCTAGGTCGATTCTATATGCAGACAAAACCAGTGTAACCAGGTAAGATCATAAGGTCTCTTAGAGTTACTATCATAGAGACGCTAGTGTTCCGTAATATACGTATTTGTTTAAGAGTTAGGGTTTTAATAGTACTCAGTGACCATTGTTGCATCCAGGTGAGAATTGCAATCCAGGCCAGAATCGGAAGAGAAGAGGGTAGAGGGTAGAGGGTTTAGGGTTTAAGTTTAGGGGTTGAGGGTTTACGGTAGGCCCTGGTCCCCCCTTGGAACATTGAATGCCCCCAGGCCGTTAAAAGTTTCTGATCAAAACCATGCGTGTTGATCTTGAAAGAAAGGTTTAGATCGGGGGGAAGCAGGTTTGCGTAAAGGTTGCCCACAGAGATTTTTTGCAAAGCTAGATCCTGAAGCTTAAGCCCTAAACCCTAAACCCTGCAGCCTAAACTTTAAACCCTAAACCCTATACCCTAAACCCTAAACTGCTGCAAGCCCTTTCCCATGCCAGGGATGGCGAGTTCCACAGGCAGAAAGGAACCGCCTTCACAGGCGCTCCCACCTCCACAGATTGAAGCATTCCCAGCAGATCATAACCAAGGGTTTAGGGTTTACGGTTTAGCGTTCAGGGTTTAGCGTTCAGGGTTTAGGGTTTAGGGGTAGATTTCCACAGCCCCCTTTGAGGCTTCGGGGCCTAAAGTTGGCGGTTAAAGCTGGAGATGTGCGCGTTCAAGAGCTGGATTATTCAGGACACCTTCCCTAGACTTTAGATACAAACCGGGACCTTCTATAATGCCGGTGGTATGGTCCTCAAGCAAACCTCTAAAACTTTTGCATGTAATCCCGTATACCTATGGCGTCTCGAAAGCGCCAATGTTGAGAAGCCCACTTTAGCCAAGGTACTGCTGCACCCAGCTATTATTCAAAGTGTGCTTTTCTCAATTAAGAGCACCACCCAGTCCCTAATGAGAACCGCTTGCACGACCTTTAGCAGCCCGAAGCTCAAAGGCTTTGCCAAAGCCCAAACACATGCCTCATCAAAGGCAACTTGGGGTCCAAGGTTTGATGTAGGATCTCGGGGTTTAGGGGCTCAGGGTCTAGGGTGTAGGATTAGGGATTTAAGGCTGAGGGGTTGGAGGTTTAGAGCAAACCATTTGAATCGACAAGCGTTCAGGCAGAGGAGTGCCAAACCTGTGTAGACTGCCTATGGTGCTTGGCAGGGGCCCCTCGCAACAGTTTGTTTGTTCGAATTGCGGTGCGTGTGGCTGGAAACCCTGATTCCTCGCAGATGCGACCCTCCTCCTCTGACATGGAACTGCATGTTGGACTACCGACCTTTCTTATTGGTTCTTGGTAGGGAAGAAAGGGTTAGAATCCCTAGCTAGCCCCTCAATGCTATATTCCATTATTCCCTGCTGAGAACCAGTAAGTGCTTTTGAGATTGCAGTCATATTAGCGAGCTGCTTCTTGGCTTGGTTCCATGTTAGTTTGGGTGACGGCAGGCTCTGGTAGCCGCGAGTCTTTTAGCTTGGGAACCGTAATTCCTAAATCTGAAGCCCTCACCCCTAAACCCCAATCCCCATGCTCTAAGCCTCGAACTCAAAATCTGATCCGCAAACCGTATCCCCCTTGCACCCAAGCCCTAAAGCGACAACCCCTTGGTAACCCTTTGATTTTTGAGGGTACCTTTTCTTGTCAAGAATCACCCCGTTCCTGTGTGAAGCTTCGAGCTAACCCTTTGCCTCACAATGTCATTTAGGGTTCAAGGTTAGCAGTGAATGGAGGAGTGAATACCCACAGTAGTCCCAGAAATTTCAGAAATCATCCCTAAATTTCACTCCTCCAATCCCTACGAACCACTAGCAAGTTCCAGCTTCCTCACACATTCGGACGTTTTAGGGCTTCGCCAAGCCCGTGCCCTGTGACAAAACTCACTATAGGCAAAATCCGTTAGGCTGACACTTAAGCGCTACTTAATACCAGCAGTCAAGTATTAATGTCGTTTTCGTTATGACGACCGCTATAAGTACTACTAGTGTTGTCAGCATTGTGATGGCCATTGTTATCGTGATTTGTATTCTTGCCGTTAATGCATTGCTCTTAGTGTAATTTCTGTTTTGTGTTATTCGCTATTACTACCGCATTTGTATTACAATTCTTATCGTCATTACGAGACCGCGATTATTACACGTACTACTATTGTTATTATGATTATTATGATCGCTGTTATTATTACTGGTACTATACAGATTGCTGTTCTTTTGTTATGAGTGTTCTTCTTATAATATCGAGGTTGCAACTGATGCTTGCAACTGCGTACCACAATCACAGTCAAGTAGTGTCAAGGTAGACACTACCCTAAACCCTAAACCCTAAACCCTAAACTCTAAACCCTAAACCCAAGCCCCAAATACCAAGGCCTCGACCTTAATGTCATGGGAATGTTTGCTACCCTCCCCCTAAATCCTAAACGCCAAAACACCCAAAGCCCCAAACCCGAAAAGTCCAATATCCGGGGACCCCCTAAACCCTCCCTGCCAACCACGAATCTGAAGCTTTTGCAGGACTTCGGCCAGGGGCCCGGAATTGCATCGGGGTTTTGGGCTTTGAAGTGTAGATTTTACGGTCTAGGGGGTCTAGGGATGGTTAGGGTGTAGGGTTTAGGGTTCAGAGGTTAGGTCGACACCGTTGATTTAATCAGGGTTTTAGTGCTCAGAAAATCATGGATCCTCTTTGGAGGTTGCTAGAAAGGGGAGGGAGGATCTAGAAAGTAGATCCCCTTAAAGGTTCCTAGAAATCACCAAGTAGTAGCATAGGGTACCAGAATGGGGGTTCTACTTTCTAGATCCTCCCAGGCATTTGAGGCAAGGACCCCCTGATCTTGAGAAGCTTCCCTATAGCCTCGGGTAGGTCCCGCGCTGTGATGTAAGTTGGACACTAGGTGAGCTACAGTCTAAACTCCGTTAAGGGGGGTATATAGGGGATTATATAGCGACTACTACAGGGGTTATTAAGGGGAGTCTCCGAGTTATAGAAAGCACTAATGTAGACCCCTGATGAATAAACCCCCTCCACCTAATAGGGATTGTAATAGGGATCCCAATATTAAGGCCCTCGAAAGGAGAGGGCTTATTAATGATGAGTCTACATTCGTGCTTCGTATCCTAAACACTAAGCCCTAGACCCTTAGGAACTAAACCCTGGACCAAACTGGAAGCCTAAACTCGTGTTTCGTACGGGTTATATTAGGATTATATACGGATAATGGAAAGAAAATGGAAGCTGCTGTTTAAATTCTTACTTACCCTCCTCCCTACTGTAGCAATCAAGATCCTGTGTACTGACAAGAGTTCGATGACTACAGAGCCTACTGCAGCGCTTCTGAACTCGATTTAGTGCAGGCTGTGCATATGTCCTTGCAACAGGGAGCCAACTACCCAGACCCCTGGGAGGATCTAGAAAGTAGAGCCCCATTATGGTACCCTATGCTACTATTGGGTAATTGCTAGGAACCCTTTAGGGGGATCTACTTTCTAGATTCTTCCAGGGGTCTGGGTAGTACTAAACTGCAACTACTGTTACTAGTACAGTTACTGCTACTATTTCGATTATTACTTCTATTAGCATTTGTATGATCATTGCTCCTGCTGGGGGTATGGTGAGGCTGTTACCAACAATCCTGGCCGTAGCCGGTCGGGTTTCCTTTGTAGGATTTATCTTAGGTGGACCCCCCGCCCAGTAATAGTGGCTATAAGGGATAATAAGGATTATATTAGAGTCCTCTTATATTCCGATTAAGCCACTATTACAGGGTGGGGGCTCCAACTAGGATTTATTTGTCTGTGGAGCCAAATGGTATTGCACAGTGCTCGCGATCCCACCCCGACTACAGAATCGGCCCCCAAGTTCGCCTTGGAAGGTGGTAGTACGCAACTCCCTAAATCCTAAATCCTAAATCCTCAACCCTAAGCTCTAAGCCCTAAACCCTTGATAGTCTTTTAGGTAAGGTCAAGAGCCGTCATCGGACCCCACCCCGCCCAGCAAGGACATACCATTCCCTGTGTGTCTTTAAGGAGCTCGGGGTCCCTGAATGGGTTTGGGGTTTAGGGTTTGGGGTTTAGGGTTTGGGGTTTAGGGTTTGGGGTTTAGGGTTTGGGGTTTAGGGTTTAGGGTTTAGGGTGTTTGGTTTAGGGTTTGGG